>QEQW01000156.1:0-46862 GCA_004016085.1 Claviceps quebecensis
AGGAAACCAGACGGAGAACCTACGACATTCTTGTCCATGTTAGCCAAGGAAGGAATGTTGGCACCTGCTCACTGGGGGCGACGTCTTTGATCCGATTCTAAATCTCTACTAAGTCGACTTTCCACGCAAGGCACTCTCTTTCTCCCCAACGGAAAATGAACCGCTGACAGCTGTACACACTGCACACAGACAGCTAACAAATCCATTAGCCTTCAGTATCTGCTCAGGAGTCAAACTGCTCTTGCCATCATTGAGCCCGCCACCGATCGGTTATCTCTTCCTTCCCTTTTGAGGCGTGTCCATCGAGCTAGGCGGCCCAGGCCAGAGACCTGGAAGGCAAGAATGTCGTCAATAGCACCCTACAACGAGTTGACGGCTATGTGGAGGGTCATTTTCTAGGTGTGACGATGGCTTATGTCTAAGCCATACTGGTCTGTTACTTAGGAAATGGGTTGGTAGAATAGGTATTCGAGCAATCAACGATGATCGGCGTGAGACGCGTTGGGAGATCATCCCAATAGATGAACTGTTTCTTAGATTAATCAGTAGAGATCTGTAGATTGGACTACCTTGACTTCGGGGGAAGTCCTATCCTTATGTACAAGTCCATCTCTATACTGTCACTACTGGGTCATGGGACTCCTTCAAGTTCCCTCAGCTCTGATGGTCTTCTCATGACCGCCTGATTATATTGTCCTTCTAATCTTGATTCCTATTGTTTAAGTTTAAACAAGGAAACAGAACTTAGAAGGGGGAAGTAGCGGCCCGCGCGCAGTCGACAACCTACGCGATCGAGAAATAGGGAGGAAGAACTTGGAAAAGTAACGGGCAATGACTGAATGACACCCTAAGCGATCGATATTTAAGGAAGAGCGTCTTAGTTGAAGTTATAAGAAGGAAGTTGGGGGCAATCGACACCCTGCGCGATCGAGAATCAAGGAGGAAGAACTTGAAAGAGGGAAGTAGCGGGTGGTCGACACTCTACGCGATCGAGAAACGAGGAAGAACTTGGAAAAGGGAAGTAGCGGCACCCGCGGAGGAGAAGCAGGCTGAAAAGAAGCAGGCGGCGCCGAAGGTGGTGGATGAGAACTTACGGAGTAGAAGCTGGCGGATGAGAAGCTGAGAATTCAGAAATTCAGGTCGGTCCCGCGTCTTGGAGTTCTCAGCTGCTGCCATCACCTCCTAAGCACGTGGCTTTGGATCGACGACGGGCAGTTGTTTTGCTTCAGCACGCCCAGAGCAGTATTGTCATGATAATGCCTGGGTGGCAGGAAAGCAGATGCTGCTACTTGTTCAAATGCAAGTGCACGAGACCGCAAGTTTGATAGGCAATCATGCTTAGCCTTTACTTCGTAGGTACTAGGCACAAAAGGAAGTGTCCGGGTCAAAATTGCGTGTCTCTGTGTATTGCTATTCATGTCCTACGTTGTGCCTATCTCTGTTCATACATACCTACCTCATACCAGTTATCTATCGCCGTCGCAGGTCGTCGAGGTTCCGGTCGGTCTCAGTAGTTCTTGTATGTGTTCCGGCAGTGCATGTGTCGTAGGATACTTAATAGCATCGTGAAGACGGAAAATCCGGTCCAGTGTACATTAGGTAGGTACAGTCCCTCCGGAAAAATAACGCCCAACGCCATATCGGACCCCTTTTGGATCACCGCGCCTGTTTATTTCACATTTTTTCAAACGTGCCATAAAAACGTCAAAAATGCTTCATTGAGCAGGGTCTATGATATCATGAACTCCCAATAAATGACTGCATCAATAACTTGCTTACCATCCGTTGAAATGTATCCAGTGAAGGAAGTTTTGTGTTATTTTTGCGGGGCCACTGTAGGTACATAAATTTAATTGAGCCTACACGCCGTTAGGTACCTAGGTACCTGGTATGTACGCGGCGGGGCGTTCGGCCGACGTCACAACTTCAAGGAGTCTGCAATGACGCTTGGGCCGACCCGGCGTAGCCAACAATTTTCTGGGCAGCTTCAAACATCCTCCAGCTTCAACGACAGCGTGACGATCCGGGCTCGCAGCCAAGCTTTATTTGAAAAAAGATACGTTCTTGCCGAAAGAAGATGAAGCAAGATGAGCAACAGGACTTGTACCGCTGAGGGAGGAGACTTTATCGATCCGAACAAAAAGAACATCGACATTCAGCTGCAGCTCGTACTGTCCTTGATCCTAGGAGTGTTGGCTTTTGTCACATTTTGCGTAAGAAAAGACTATCCAATTCATTCTCGTCGTGAGCGGCAGCTTATTAATTCATGACATCGTGCAGATACTTCGTCCGCGATGGCCGGCCCTCTATTCAGCGCATAAGCGGCGCCTGCATCCCCATGTCGACCTTCCGACGTTGACGAACTCCTTCTGCGGCTGGATACCACAGCTTTATAGAATCAATGAAAAACAGATTCTGGCTGCATCCGGGTTGGATGCCTTTGTGGTGAGTTCCCTTCTAACGGACCGCCCCCTTCAGTCCGCTCACCACTCTCTAGCGATGGATCTGCGACTGCTGGATCCGAAAAGGATTCTGACTCAACTTCTTAGTTCTTGGCTTTCTTCAAAATGGCCATACGTCTCTTTACCATCATGGCCTTTTTCGCCATTATAGTTCTGGGGCCCATCAACGCCAAATACCGCAAGAGCCCTTGGGACTTCGTTGGCGGAGATTTCTGGAGCTCGCCACATTCACCGCATGACGAACGCTTTTTTGACGCACTCAAAGATAAGGACGAGGACAAAAGTCGGGAGATGCCCTTTTTGTGGTCCTATGTTGCGTTTACCTACTTTTTCGTGGGACTTACACTTCATTCGATCAACTGGGAGACCTTTCGAATCATCGATTTGCGACAAAAATACCTGGGCTCACAATCGACGATCACAGACCGCACGTTTCGGTTAACAGGCATACCGATGAAGCATAGATCTGAAGAAAAATTGAAAAACTTGATTGAAGGTCTCGACATTGGGCTGGTGGATTCCGTGACTCTGTGCAGGGACTGGAAATATATTGATGAGTTGGTCGCTCATCGAGATACCCTGCTGCGTAAACTGGAAGAATCGTGGGCCGCATATTTGCAGACGAGAGACAAGACACCGTACAAGCACAGCGATGCCACACAGACAGACGACATGGATGATGTCACTGCGAACGGCCAAACATCCAGCGAAACTGGGGACGAAGAGGCTGCTGAGAACGCAAGGCTTTTGGCAAGCGAGTCGAGGCAGCCACATATATATGGCGGTGAACGGCCACAAGTGACGGTGCGTTACGGGCCTTTGCTGCTTCGAAGTCACAAAGTTGATGCGATCGATTACTACGAAGAGAAGCTCCGCCGCGTCGATGAGCAGGTTGTTGAGGCGAGGACAAGGGAATACGCGACTACCGATATGGCTCTCGTCACTATGGACTCCGTTGCATCTTGTCAGATGGTCATCCAGGCGAGAATAGATCCTCGACCTGGCCGATTCCTGACGCAAGCAACGCCGTCACCGTCCGACCTTGTATGGAAAAACACATACGCGCTGCGAAGTATACGCAGACTGAAAGCCTGGTCTATCACGCTCTTCATCACTTTTCTAACGCTGATTTGGATCTTTCCGACCGCGGCTCTCGCCTCCTTTTTGAGCATTTGTACTATTGACCAAGCTCTGCCTCAATTTGCTGAATGGTTAAACGAGCATCCCATTGTGCGATCGTTCTTCCAGAACACGGCTCCGACTCTCGTTGTCTCGTTACTCAACGTTTCGGTGCCCTATCTGTACGATTGGCTCTCGAATCACCAAGGCATGATTTCTCAGGGGGACGTGGAGCTGTCCGTCATTTCCAAGAACTTCTTCTTCACCTTCTTCAACACCTTTTTTGTGTTCGCCGTTTCCAAAACCGGGTTTGAGTTCTGGAGTGTGCTGAGGCGCTTTTTGAAAGATACTAGCTTGATTCCCATGCTTATCGCCCAAGACGTGGAGAATCTTGCCAGATTCTACATCTCCTTCATCATCCTTCAGGGAGTAGGGCTCATGCCCTTCAAGATCCTCGAGATTGGGAGTGTATTTCTCTCGCCGATTTACCGATGGAGGTCCACCACACCAAGGGACTTTGACGAGATTCAGAAACCACCAATCTTCCAGTATGGATTTTATCTTCCGACTGCGCTGCTCGTATTCAATCTTTGTTTGATTTATAGCGTTCTGGTGGAGGGATGGGTCATTCTCATCTTTGGCATCATCTACTTTGGTCTTGGATACTTCACATTCAAGTACATGCTTCTTTACGCAATGGATCAGCCGCAGCATGCAACGGGTGGTGCGTGGCGTATAATCTGCTACCGCATCGTCGTTGGCCTACTGGTGTTCGAGATTGTCATGGTCGGTCAGATCGCCTCCTTCCAGGCATTCGTACAATCTGCAGCAGTTCTTCCTATCATTCCATTCACGATATGGTACAGTTATTACTTTAGCCGGCGATTCGAGCCGCTGACCAAGTACATTGCGTTGCGAGCGATCAAGAACGGCGGCCATCCAAGCGATGAGAGCAATTCCGAGGAGGCTGTGGAAGAGGGATCTGACGATGAGTTGCCGCGTTTTCAGCATCAGCTTCTGCGAAGAGGAAGCACGCTAGACGAGTTTAAAGAGCGAGGTTTGACGTTTGTCAACCCAAGCCTCATCACTCCGTAAGTCAATTTACACATTCTCTGATTCTCAATGACACAGTATGATACTAACAGCACGATTCGTAGATTGGAGAAACCTTGGATCTTCCAAGACCCGCCCGATCAATCGGAGGACGAGACCGCCACTGAGGGCGAACGACCCTTACGGGGGCAGCCGACGCTCATTTTGCCGAATGCGGACAGATCACTTGGGATTGGTGAAGATAACGTATGGATAGACAGCAGTCGTGGAAGTTAAGCCACAAGAACAGACCTGGAGTTGGAAACAGAGAAGAAAGGCCATGGACGTTGCTGTCACTGTCACTATGCGATGGTAGTGAAGGACAGAACGAGCATACGTAATTCAGCGACAAATATCCTTGCTATGGGTATATAAAGTGATTCCAAGTATAATAATTAATGATACCTCATCTTTATTGTTTAAGCCTAGCATCAGATTATGATGCCGCGAAGCAGAAGGGCATGACAGCTACGACTCGTGAGCGGCCAACGACAGACAGGAAAGAACAGATCTTCGACTCTGACTTCGATTCCAATCGGCGGTCGATGGCTCGCATGACGAAAGGATGTGCAACAAGAACAAGAACCTTTCTTCGCTTATTTGGCGTTGAGCAGGTGTGATGGGAGGCTCTCGAAAGGAAGGAGGCATGTTCTTTCGTCCTTGGTCGAACTGCGAGGATAGGCCGGTGCGTTCAACCGATTTCGACTTATCCAACCCAGCCATCATGTCGATCTACCTACAACGCCCAACATCCTAAAGCGTTACTGCTAAGCCCTAGATTTCCTCTCCGTATAGTATTAGCGATTTTGGCGGTGGCTCGCTCGCCTCGCCTAAGCTTCATCAAGACGTCTTCGCAAATATTGGTGTCGCGTGGAGTAGCTGGCGCCTACTCTCCTGACACACTTCGAAGAGCGTCAACCTCTACCCTCCTTTCCTTGCATCAAGCTACTGGCGAGATGGCCACTTTGACGTGCGCGTGCGGCATCAAGCGAGCCGTGGCGACGCTTTCGAAGCGCGTGGAGCATGATCATGGGGGCGAAGAGAGCATGTGCGATGCTCCTCATTTAACTGAAGACGGTGGGTTTTCCAGGCTGACGCAGATGCTGCGTTTTCGTGTGCTCACTAATGTGCCGTCGTAGAAAAACCTGGTGCTATGCGCCTAGCTACGGAAACCATTCAAGCTATCTTCTCCCTTCTTTCGACTGAGGACTTCAATGCAGCTCGTCACACATGCCGGCTTTGGCTGTTTGCAAGCTTGGACCGAAGATTATTGGAAGATATGCTGAAACAAGCTGGGTGGTGGAGTAGCATGTTGCGCATCATTACTCCGATGGCTGTGGGCAAAGCGCCCGAGATATGCCAGGAACAGATCATGAGCAAGTGGATCGCAAGAGAGAGCAACCTCGCCAGACGTGATGGGAATGCGTTTGTACAAGTTGGAGAGACGGATTTTCGCAGACTCGCCGGGCAATTCCGCACAGACGACTTTCGGCTACATGGAGAACTTTGCTTCACAGTCAGTCTTTGCGGAAAATATCTGATAGCAACCCTGGAGCAGCTGGCTTTTGTATACGAGCTGAATCATGTGTGTCGCCGTGGACAATCAGTCTGGGCGGTACCTCTACGCAAAAGGCAGGGAATGCCATTGGGGTTCATGCGACCAGCTGCATTCATCATCTGTCCCCGGCGGGTTCTGAGTTGCAGCATGGACACCTCCTCCGGCAGACAATCTGTAGCATTCTTGATGGAGGGTCGCGTTGGCATGGTGTGTGAAGTTGACATCACGAGGCTTGGTCGAGCGGGAGCAGGAAGCAGAACGAACGGGCCATTACCCTCTTCCCGAGTCCCCGTGCAATACTCACCATCAGACTCGGATTCTTGTGTCTGCCACCAGCGCTCCCCCTACGAGGCACCATTCACGGAGACGGGCGATCGGTCTGTGTATCGCAACATCTGCAACGCCGACGATCCACCCCGTTCTGTTGCTATTTGCCCCCAGCGAAACTGTGTGGCTTTTGGATGTTCGGCTGGTATTGAGCTTCACTAGGTGGATGCCTTGACGGGTCAAGATCTCAGCCGATGGTTTCCACTTACATCCTCAAGCGACGTGCTGTACTTTCTGCCGGTGCGTCGAGGAACTGACTCGGCAAACAAGCTTCGACTGATCAGTTCAGCGTCGGGACTGCTAAATCCTCTAGAGCCGCTGCAGGACTCGTGCCGCGAGCTGTCGACCACAGTGATTGCGTCTGATAGTAGAAGCACAGCCTTCCTTTGGAACAGTCGAAGAACAATGCCTGAGAGTGCGCTAGGAAATGCACGGGAAAACGCGGGCCATGAAAGTCATACTGTAAGGCCCATGTGTATCGGCCGATCAAGAGTAATCAGAAACGGGCGTTTATTTGACGCTGGCCGTGGAGCTTTCAGTACAGTCCTGGCAAGAAGTGCCGACCATTATCGAGCGGTGCCTATTAGTGATGGCTACCATATCTTGTTTACCGATCCGCGAACCGGATGTCTTTGTCTCGGAACAGATGCTCCCATTGGGTCTGTAACGCGACTGCTTCGAAAAGTCTGGTTCCGGCCCCCGGCGGCAGCCCTCTCCGTCATTCCGATCCTATATGCTGCCGGGTCAGATACAAGGCATGGAGTGCGCGTTGTGGCTACGTTTGCAGCAGCCGGGCCAACGGAGAGTCCGCGTCACAGCCAGCAGTTGATTGTCTTCTTCACGGTTCCGCCAGATCTCTTTCATGATGTATCCGACAGCCAAGAGATGTATCGTCCATCAGCGGACATGATGAGCCACGAGAGAGTTTCGAGACAAGGGATGCCAGAGGCGTGGCGAGGAGAGGATCACTACCAAGCCATTGACGTCTTCAGCGACCATCTTCGGGACAGTCCGGCGTTCCCACTGGAAATATGCGGACAGCCCGTCGCAGTATGGGAAGGGCTGACAGAGATTGCGCTGGACTCATCTCCCGAGATGATTATCTGGGCGTTCAGCTCGTCTGGATGGGCCAGAGCGTGGGCTGTCGATTACGGCAAGGCACAACCGTTGACCAGAACGGCGGTTCAGGAAAACGGCAGCATTCGCTTGATGGACCAGGACGGGGATATTCTCATGACTGACGACGAGTTTGCTGCTAGCCACCCGGAGGACGCTAGCATATCGACCCCATTGAGAGACGTGGTCAATCCGTTTGATGGAACCGTGGGCACCCATTTCGTGGAGCGACGATGTCGCATCGAGCGGGCGAGTTGGTGCACGCGGGCCAGGAGCAGTGACCGAATGAGCGGCACTGCATCTGTGGACAGGATTGAGGGAGTAAATGGTATGGTGCAGTTGGACGTGCAACTGCGATGATCTGATATAACTGTTTCGGGGTCAGGGACGTGGACCCCTCTTTTGAACTCGGCATGGATGTCTGCCGATGGTGCTGCACGCGATGGAGGAGCTCGAAGGCGGTACTACTCGGAGACTTGCTACTCTGCCGTTTCTTGATATTGATTATCATTAATACGTGTTGAAAAGGGGCATCCTCTGATGACTTGGCCGAGAATGTATTGTGCCTGCTCATATTTGCCATGAAGTCACATATCTTCTTCTATCCCCTCTTTCGCCTCACCTGGAGAGGGAGAGAGAGTAGCGATGTCTTTTTCTGGGTTTATTCGTGGCGCGGACTTGGAAATACAGAGTAGAATGACAGAGTAGAATGTGGACATGGCGAGGTGCTGCATATTAGACACAGTAGAGCTTAGATCAAACATAGTCAATGACGAAGAATTTTAACGTGTGTATTACACATTGCGAACCGGAAGACAGGCCCTCCGCTCCAGCACCTTTGTGGTCAGCATATTCTTGCAGGTGCCCGTCTTAGCAAGATCCTGAGCATTGCGAAGTGTACACTCTGCAATCTCGGTCAGCGCCTCTGCAGTGAAGAAGGCCTGGTGGCCAGACACCAATACGTTATGAAATGTAGTCAAGCGCATCAGAATATCATCCTGGATGACCTCCCCGGAATGATCATCATAGAAAAGCGCACCCTCCCCTTCATAGACATCAAGAGCCAAGCCACCAATCTGTCCCGTCTTGAGCGCATGAATCACAGCCTCTGTATCAATGAGCCCACCCCGGGACGTATTCACCAGCACAACTCCACGCTTCATCGCGCCAATCGTCCCCGGATTGACAATATGCCGCGTCGAATCCGTCAGCGGACAATGCAGACTAATAATGTCGCTCTCCGACAAAAGCTCCTCCAGACTGGTATACTTGCCCCCTATATCCCCCTCGAGCACCTCCCGTGCCGGATACGGATCAAATCCCAAAACTCGACATCCAAAGCCCCTCATGATCCGCGCGGTCGCTAATCCAATATTCCCTGTTCCCACAATCCCGACGGTCTTGCCATGTAGAGTCCTACCCAGGAGCCCATCGAGCGCAAAGTTACCCTCCCGGACACGGTTATACGCACGGTGGGTATTCCGATTCAGAGTCTGGATGAGCGCGACGGCGAATTCGGCGACTGCTTCGGGGGAGTACGAGGGTACGTTTGCGACGGCGAGGCCATGTTGTTCGGCGGTCTCGAGGTGGACGTTGTTGTAGCCGGCGCAGCGGAGGAGAATGGCCTGGACGTGGAGAGAGGCGAGTTTGGTGATGACGGTGGGGGGGAGGGAGTCGTTTACGAAGACGCAGACGGCGTCGGCGCCTTGGGCGAGAGGTGCGGTGTCGTCTGTGAGGGAGACTTCGTGGAAGATGAGGTCGAGGAGGGAAGGGGGGGGGCCGTGGGAGGCTTGGGCGGCGAGGAAGTATTTCTTGTCGTAGGGCTTGGTGCTGAACATTGCGAGGCGCATTGCCATGATGGGTTGTGATTTGTGTGTTTGTTGTCTTTCGTTGGTGTTTCTACTTTCTAGTGAGGGATGTAGGTATTTGTGTGGGTTGATGGCGGTTTTCTCTTTTTCTCGCTCTCTCTCTGTGTGTGTTGGTGTAAGTTCAATATCTTCGGCGCGAGATTGAATGCTGAATTCCGTCAATGAAACCGTTATTAATGATGCCGTCACTGACGACACGAACTGGGCGCCAGGTGCATGTCCAAGTGCAGCGAAACTCAAAACCAATTCGTGGCAACCAGGTATGACTCATGAGCCACCATGGCAAAGGTGAGGGGTCCCTTTCCCTTCAATCTTCCAACTTGTTTAAAACATTCTGCTGAAATGCACGTGTCGCAATCCCCCTCACGCACAAGCCTTTGCAGTCCTGACGTGTCGGTTTGGGTTTCATGTTGCCGCCAAGAGTCCCCAAGACAATGCCTTGCACGGTGCACCGAGAGGGAAACCGCGGGGTTGGACATGTACACAAGGAGGTACATTGGCTTGGCATGGTCGAAAAAGTTGCGGGATTGATTATCCTGGTTTTACAATCATTTGCTGCCATCTTCTCTGCTTTTCCAACAGCTCCCACACTCACGCTTCCGTTGCTTCATTCTGAGTGAATAGACCACTACGAGAGTTCCAAAATCCACAGCATCTGGCTTCACTTTCTTCACTTACTATCTGCACCACGCAGCAAGCATCGCGCACACATAAGAGGCGGCCCGCCACAGACAGCGCATTCCAGCACGCCCAGACATACAGTACAGCCCTAGGCCCCATCGGAGCAATCACCTCCTGTATCCCCCGCGTATATTATAATCCTTGTTCGGGCCACGGACGAAATACTCGATGCTCCAGTCCGCCAGATTCACGCCCTCAAAGGCAAACCTGTACTTGACATCGTAGTAGTCATCAATACACAAATGACCAGCTTTGGCGGTCCAGCCGCCGCCACCACCATTGCCATCGCCGGTCTGCATCGGCTGCAGGAACATGATCTCGTGGAATAGATAATCCGCGCGCATGGGCTCACTCGGCTTCACAAACCACACGCTCAGAACCTCCCTCTTCATGTCGTAGCGCCAGACATAGCGGCGCGTCGCTCTAAATCCAAAGCCCTCCTTCGTTCTGAATTCTCCGTCCTCTACGTACAAGTACTCCAGCGCAGGGCCCGAGTCCGACATGTCGAGGCCTCTCGCGCTCTGTTCAGCACATTGCATCCCATCCGCTGTCTGTTCCCGGAGAAGAAACTGCGCGGTACCGCTAAAGTGTCCGCTCGGGTGGGTGGGCAGTCGACTCTCCAAGTCTCTCTCGAGCTTCCATGTGCCGAGAAGGCTTCGAAAAACGGCTCGAGGCACGAACCGCGGCGTGGTGAGACCATGAATGATCATCTGATTGGCCTCGAGACGAAGGTCCTCCGCCGCTTGTTGCGCATCGAGATCATCTGAAGGGGAAGGATATCTCGACGCGTTGAGCATGTCCAGGGGTAACTTGCAGTGCGAGGAGTCCACCATGGGTATGGAAAGCGCCTCGGCAAACTCTTGCATTAGGAATAAGAAGTCTCCCATGGGGGACTGCGACTGTCTGGGATCGTCCCGCAGAGCGAGCGTCCGCTGGATAGAATCGTCTTCGTCGAGTTTCCGGCGCAGCGCCTCAGGAAGGCCACCGTTGCCGGTGGAAGAGGACCAGTATTCTGCCAGAAAGCGAGCCTGCATCTGCATCACGCCCCAGTACGGCGACCTGTAGAAGCCGACGAAGCCAAGGTTCGGGACTTCTGGGTGGTATGTGCCGTGGAAGGCAAGCGTGAGAGGCAGTTTATGATGCTGTGGCGAGTGGTTGAGTGTCTGCAAAACATCCGGTGGCAGGTAACTGATACAGGGGGAGGGATCGAATCCCGTGGCGAGCACGACGGCAACGATATTTTCGATCGTACGCCCGTCAGTGAGCTCGGCGGTGTTCCCGTGAAGGGTCGAGAACCTGCCGGTGGACAGGGAGATGAGGCCGGATCGCACAAATTCGCAATACCAGTCGCTGATGGCCAGGTACGGCGGATCTAGCTTGTGCTGGTCGGTGACGTGCAGCTCGGGCGAGTAGATGGACTGGTCCGTCCCGAGGGCCTCTTGGAACATGGCATGCACCAATTGCGCCGTCTGCTCGTCGATGTGGCCATGGGTGTTGACCAGCGGCTGGGACCTGTTGTTCAGGTTATACGAAGCGAAGTCAAGAGGTAGAAACGGTGGCGCCGCGGCGTTTGCGAGTCTGTAGTTAGCTGCGGTGTGCAGGGGCACCACCCAGACAGGACGCGGTATGATGTGATGGATTGAGCATTGCGAGACGTCCTTGATGGGAGAGCCATCGGGAGAGTGTGTCGCGGAGGACAAGTGCGTGGCAATGGCGCCAGCCATCTCAACACCGGACATTTGGCCGCCCACGACGAGGATCGTGCCCTTGGCCGAGGCTGCTGTACCCAGGAGAGACTCCAGATCCCTGTACTGACTACTGTGAATGACAGGAATAGGCGCACTCGGCGCCAAAGATATACCCTCCGGCACCACGGGCCATCCAAAGTACCCCGATGCAACAACAAGGTGCGTAAACTGCCGCGTCTCCTGCTCGCCTCCACACTCAACACGCACATGCCAGAGAAACGGCGCAGAGACATCGCGCCGCGCCTCCACGACTCTCGTCCCGCAACGCAAGCGATATCCTGGATGTGACCGCAGATATCGCTCTTCGTATGCTTCCAAGTACCGACCGATCTGCCACGCGCGAGGGAACTGCGCCGCGCCTTCCTCCCATGCCTGGTCGCTGAAGTGCATCGTATGCCTACTCTGGTTGGCCCCCATCAGGGGGTTCACCAGGCGCGCAGCATCTGAAGGAGATGACGGCCACAGTCCACCGAGGGAAGGTTGACTTTCGAACACGCTGACCTCAAAGGCCCCAGGGGGGGCATTATGAAGCAGCGTCTTGGCCGCGACGAGGCCAGCTGGGCCGGCGCCTATGCGGAAAGTCAGCGGAAGTATCGAGTGGAGAGTGCCCGAGATCTAATCATAGGTAAAGAAATGAAACAGGAAAAGTAGGGGTCAAAACATGGATGTGCGTACCGACAATGCAGACCGATCGCGGCATGTTGGCGCGTTTATGACGAAGAGCAGCCTGGAGCATATACTTCGGATTGCGGTCGTGTCAAAACAGCAACGACGGTCTAGAACATCACGAAGGAGCCATGATTCGCGATCCACGACGCCGTGGTTGGTCGCGAGCAGGATGTATTCAAGTGCAAATTGTTCCGCGCGCCGATGACGAAACAAGCGCGGGTGACGTCGTGGCTCGTGGCGATGTTGTCACGAACGCGTGAAATTCGGGGGTTTGCGACCCAAACTTAGCGCCGGGCCCCCAGTTCCGAGCAGCCAATCAAGCGTGGGCAGAGTCAACTTCCTCTTCCAGATTTCTCCGCAGAAAAAAAGGCCAAAACGGACTTGATGCGGGAATTGCGACCGTCACAGTGCATATTGCAGCCACACAAAACGCCCAGAGTTCCACTGCGTTTGTTTCCGGCCATGGCGTCATCACGAATGGATTCATATACCGTCTCGTGCCAGTAAAACAACCAACCCTAGTGCCAACCCGGAGGGACATACCTACATAAAGAGTCTCATGCATGATGCATCGTCACAACAAACAGACTCCATATTCAGTCCCGTGACTCTACGGAGTATTACTTACATATAAGAGCATGTAATCACTCATCCGTCATTCTCAGCCTGCCCTCGACATACCACTATTTCTAGCAACAGTCCAGCGAGTCCTTCTCGTCAGAGGCAAGCAAAGGAGAAAAAGCCCGGACACTACCACGACATTCATAATAAATCAAGTCCCATAGACTTCATCATGGCTTCATCACATCACGTCCTCCTCATCGGCGGCCACGGCAAAGTCGCTCAGCTCCTCACGCCCTTGCTGCTCAAGCGCTCCTGGAGCGTCACCAGTATTATCCGCACCCCCGAACAGGCTCCCGCTGTGAGGAAGCTCGGCGAGAATCTGCCAGGAAAGCTGCGCGTTCTAGTGTGCAGCGTCGGTGATGTGTCAACGCAAGAGCAGGCGGCGGCTATTCTAAAGGACCTGAAGCCTGATTTTGTGGCTTGGGCTGCGGGTATGAGACTGTCCATCTTATTTGATGACGATATGCAAAAGGAAGACAGGACCGGGCTATAACTGCTCCGGAGTCCGGACGGCGGAGAATATGTAGCAAAAACGAAGTGAGACGAAGGAATAAGATGCTAACGGGATGACGATGTACCTATAGGCGCTGGCGGCAAAGGTGGTCCCGAAGCCGTACGTTCAGTTGCTCATTCCCATCTCAACCACTCTTGGAAATTTCACCTCCACTGACACCGAGTCTTGAAACACGCAGACCTACAAGATAGACCGCGACGCCGCCATCAAATTCATAAACGCCGCCGCCTCCGTCCCCTCCATCACACGCTTTCTCCTCATCTCCTACAGCGGATCTCGCCGCGCCGGTGCCGCGTGGTGGCCCTCTGGAGAGTGGGATGAGTACAACCAGAGCGTGAACCACAACGTCCTCGCGACTTACTACCAGGCCAAGATTGCTGCCGACGAGGCCCTCTACGAAGCGTCCAAGAAGAGCTCTACCCTCGTGGGCATCGATCTCCGCCCTGGTGTGCTTACGGAAGAGCCCGCCGGTAGGGTTGAGCTGGGAAAGACGAAACACATTAAAGGGAGTGTGAGTCGTGCGACGGTGGCAGCGGCGGCGGATGCGCTGTTGGCGGCGGATGGTATGAGGTCTGGGTGGATTGATTTGCTGGACGGGGAGGAGGACTTGGATGCTGCGGTGGCGAGGATCGTGAGAGAAGGGGTGGATTCTGCGGAGGGGGAGGCTATTTACTCCAAGTAGTACTGTTCGAGGTCTGGTATACTTCTTGCCACTGATGAGTAGAATACATTCGCGGACTATCGAAAGAAGAGGGGTGACTCGGTGTTGGAAAGCGTGATTTGGCAATGGGAAGCTCATGGGCTGAAGTATATACCAGGAGTCCAGGACCGTCTCACGTGGTCTCGCATCTCATACGTACCCATGTATAAAGGCCGCTTACCTACTGTCAACAAGTTCACTCTTCATCCCGCTGTATGTCATTACCTACAGGGTACACGAGTTATTGTTCCAACCAGTGTAAGTACCAGCTCGTAACAAATAGCAATGAGCCAACAATTAATGATCATTTCTGGTACATCCCGTTCATAGGTATTTGTAAGTTCATGAGTCATTTGCTCGATGATGTCCCTCGTCCATGTATGCATCATATCGACGACCTTGTCGGGTAAAGCGTTGCGGATCGCGCGTCTTTCGCCGAAGCCTAGGGCCTGTCCGGACTCCGGAGGTGTTCAATCCTTGAAACTGTGCAAGGTAATCATCCGTGTCGCCTTTGTAAGAACTACCAACGGACGATGGATCATGGACCTCGTTAGCATCCTCGCCTTTCTCGGTGAAACGCATTTCGAAGGCTTCGGAGTTGTCACGGCCGCTGCCAGACAGAGCGCTCGCGCCTCATATGACTGCCAATTAGGTCCGAAGCTGCCGACTTCGGATTCTAGTCCTTTTGGTCCAGTGGCAGTTGGCAGTGCCCTGGCTCAGCCGTGGCAGGAGTAAGACGTCCAAGTGTCGAGTTGTTCTGGAGGTGTACGACGATCTGCCCTGGGAAGATGCCAGATTTGGGCCTTTTCGGAAAGAAGTGATCCAACCCAATCGATTTTGATGGTGTCAGTGCCAAGGCTGTCGGTGTTTGCATTTAGGTAAGAGGTGACCGTGGCCCACCAAGCGCGAAAGCTGGTCAAATCTTTGCCGCTGAAACGAATGCCAAATGGACTTCGTGAAATGTCCCGACGTTCCTATGTGGTCAAAGTCTAAAGATGCTACTTGGGCTGCCAGTGTTCCCAAAAACATATTCATGGTGCTGATCGGGACTTGGACTTGATGGCCAGGAGTCTCAGTCAACCGAGGGACCTGCGGCTGTTGATGAGATGCAGGCTGGCTCGCGCGCGGCACGACTGGAAGAGGCTCTGGTCGATGCTCTGCAGGTATGGCACATGTTGGCCAAAGGAAAAGAATTATTGAGGAATAAAAATAATTGAGGTGAAGACGAAAGATAGGTGCAAAAGTCTGTAGAGGAAGAGTCAATTTTTTGTGACACACACTCCCTTCCGTTCACAGCGTTGATAAAAAGAAAATTGAGTTTTGGTGCGAGGAAGTCATGTCGTTCACCGCTGTACATACCTCTTTTTTTGTCTGAGTAGCCTTTATCCACGTCGTTGATAAGGCATATATTGTCACTAAACGGACTCTGTTCATTCATACGCTCGAAAAGAACGCCTTTGCACACGCACTCTCCGGCGATGACCCTCAACAAGTCATCAAACACTCAGGACCCAAGATTTCCTTTCACCGATATTCTGGCGACGACTTCTGAGGCATCATCCCCGATACAGGCGCCACCACTTCACCAATGGAAAAAAAGTCGAATGCTCATCGCCGACAGGTTCCCAGTTTTCTAATGGGATTTCTATTTCACGGACAAGAGCACTGCGGACTCAATCATTGCTAAGCTGAAAATCTTTGTGAGCTTGTCAAAGGCTCCGTAGACAGAGGTGCTGAGGACAACGCATTGCGTCGTGGCCTTTGTCTTCCTGGGTGGGATGTCGAACTTCGAAGTAGGAATGGGAAGTTTCGCAGAGTAGCTGCCAAATGGTACAATAGCTTTCGCAGACTAGTATGGAGTTGATTTCCGAATTTACAGATACCATACGCCATGATCATTGATGTTCCTGGCGCTTTCATGGTGAGGCATTGAAATGAGGGGATTCGAGTACTTCTGGCGTGACATGTGTCAGGGCAGAAAGTAAATCGAACTGTCGAGAAGTATTCATGTTTTCAAAGAATTCCGCTCGCAGCAGGATGGCCTGTAGCACAGGGCTTTCGAGGGTACCAACACGCTGTAAGGACTTTGCGATGTCTTCTTCCTCTTACTCCTCATAGGTTGGGAATATCGAAAGGCGACAACCAACCTCCCGTCAAAATATCCAGAAAAAAAAATGAAAAAAATTTACAGCCCCGCAAGCGTCCCTACCCTCGCAGAGCTCGAGTTGGCGACAGTGACAGGCTGCTGGAACCAAATCCATATGCCAATGCCAGCGAAACTCGCAGAATCCGGGCTTCGTATCTGTTGAGTCAAATTGGGGTGGGGGCACAATGGATTTCTATTGGGCTGAAGAGCTTAGTATCCCAAGAAGTGGGAAGGCGGAGACATGTGCGTGGTACGGCTGTCACGTGTGGCAGCTCCTGGCATCGAGCATGGCTTAATTATTTCAATATCAATGGATCGTCTTTGAGAAACCTGGCTGCAACGATGCGCAGGTTAGCGTTGATTTTGGCAACCTTCCGGTCTTCAAATCACGGGTCAATTTCCCGTTTCACTATTGGTGCGAATAGGTCGCTTGGTCCTCTAAGTACGTTTTGAAACTCTGGGTCGTTCTTTCTTCTGTATGCGACGAGACTGTTCATCGCTTCAGTTGGGCGCCACCATGTAGGAGCCTTTTCGTCATGGATATACCAACAATCTTCGACTCCATGATGACAGCCACATACTGGGCATTTTCTTTTGGTGTTCTCAGTCTCATTTTTTGATGACCGTTTGTTTGATGGGGGTGCGGGCTTGCTGCGCTTCGTTCTTTTTGCAGATGGCGCGCTATCCATAGCGGACGGGACATCCCTTTTGCTACGCTGAGTGGCGGCCTCAGCATCAGCGAGAAATGAGGCATCATCAGGTGTAGCAAAAGCGCTAGCTCTGTGTTCCTCTGTCATAGGAGGATGGCATAGATTCATGTGGCTCCGGAAGAGCCGTATCATCTCCTTTCTGGTCATGAGAGGGTCAAGCCTTCCTGAGTTCTGGAAGGTAGCAGCCCATATTGGTTCATGTTTCGACACTGCATTTATAAAGTCCCTCATGACTACTTGAATTTGCAAAGCGTCAGCGACGCCTTGTGTTGCTGCACGTGAGGAGGCTTGGTCATATTCGGCCAGCCATGTCTCCCATGTGTTGTAGTTTCTCATCGGCTTCAGGGCGTCACGATATCGGTCGCGTGCTCGCTCTCGTTCGAAGAGATCGTCCACCCCAACTGAAATTTTGAGGTTGAAGATCCACTCTTGAAGAGATTGACCTGGGAAGCAGCTCGTGCGCTGTAGGTGCGGCAATACTGTTGATTGTATCAGCTCGGTCAGGTGGCGGATGCTCTTTTGCTGTGTCTTATATTCGCTATAGTCAAGCTTGTATTCCTCGGTAAGCGCCCTGTGACGCTCCATGTCTTCTTTGTAGGCCTCCAGGTCCTGAGGCGACAGCTCTGAAGGATTGGCGGGTTCCTGAACGCTTGTTCCTCGACAATAACCCGATAGACTTGGAAGTTTGGGACGCGTTGGTTTTTCCAGAAAAGGAACTGGGCAATCTAGTTTGATGTTGTCCCAGATGTTGTGTGCTGCAGCGCGACCTTGTATTTGGAAGATCCAAGTCGTCCAATCCTGGCGGTCGCACAGAAGGACGAACGCGTCGTGTTGGGGTTGCGTCATTTTGTTCGAAAGATTGTAGTTCTTTCTTGGTTTTGTTCGAAAGATTGGAGACCGTTATTGATATGTAGCGTCAAAACTATGGTGAGGCTTCTATCATCAGACTTTTATGTGTCCTTCAATACCTGGTACATAATATGATGCTTACCTAATTGTATGCTTTCTGATACAAAATCGAAGAGTGTTGGGCCGAGTTCAGAGTACCCCACTATTTTGGCACTCGACAGCCAGGTACCTCATAGGTACCGTATGTTCTCTGCAAACCAGCCCAACTCCTGTGCTAGCGATGCCATTTCCTGAAGGCTGTGAAGTCCTACGGAGCACTGTATAGGAGGTAGGTACGTAGGCACATACTCACCTCATCAGCCTACAGGAGGTACATATGTACATATGTATGTACTCCGTAGGTACTCCGTCCTTCACCGATTTTGTGCGTAATCACGTGCCTCAGCCCCCCCTTATCATTCAGACTCAGAGCATCGAAAACTTTTCGAAGATTGGTTTCTGCCATTCCTTTGTTGGGCAGCATACGAGCTTGCAGTGGCTGCACAAGCACAGAATCCGGAACCCACAGACATCGCAAAACTCAACAGGAGGTTGTAGTGAGATGTATTTAAGTCCACGGTCGGGGTTTGCCATCTGCAGACTGCCACTGTATCCTTCTGTTGAGTCTTGCGGCGCCTGTGGGTTCCGGATTTCGGGCTGAATCAACTTCAGAAGGATTCGCTCAGGGAATGGCAGAAAATGACCCTCGAGAAGTTGTGAACAAAGTTCTGGCAAAACCAAGAGCCCGTGCCTCCTCCGCCTACGAATGCCTCTCATCTTGAAGGAAGAGGGGTGTAACGCGTGAGACTATTTACGTGGAAACAAGGTAGATGAGAAAGGACGAACAAAGAAAGGATGAAAAGAATGAAATATGTAAATCAAACCAAGGCTCGACTACGAGTCTACGACATCTTCTGCGGCCTGCCAGGTGCTCCCTCTTCCCCGCTGCCTCGCGAGTTGCGGCTTATAAGTTAATCATGGTCCATGTCCCAACTTCCAAGTCCCGCCCCCACACATCGTTGCCTCCCGAGGCCCCCGACTCCCGAGTGTCGGCAACCACGAGACGACGAAGACGCATCACACACCTCACTCTCGGCCCCTGAATAGCATCATACGGAGTACATACATAGTCCATTCAACTTCCTCTCACCTGCCACTGACAACCAGTAAACCAGCCCAAATGGCCGACAAACCTCCCCTTCGTCTCACGCCCCTCAACCGCGTCCTCAGCCCACCCCTCAATCTCTATCCGCCAAACACACCACCAGGCCTCCACGCATCCGCCCTCAACCACTTTACCTCCATCCCCTGGTGCGCCGCCCTCCTCTCCCCCTCCTCAAAGTACCCCTCTTCCGACAGCCCCGGACCCATCATCACCTTCATCCCGCAGTGTTTCAACCCTCTCTCCCCCAAGCACGATCAATTCGTCGGCGCCACCCTCGCATCCCACCCCCGCGGCCTACACCACATGCTCTCCTTCTTCCGCGCCTCGCAGCTGCATGATCCCACACAACCCATCCAGCGAGTCGATACGCTCTTCTCCCTCGGAGACGGACTTTCTGGCTATGAGGGGTTGCTTCACGGGGGCATGACGGCCACGATGATGGATGAGGCGATGGGGACGGTCAATGAGATCAACACTGCGTTGGGGAAGGAGGGATTGGTGTATCAGCGGAGTAGCGTGACGGCCGGGATGGACATTCAGTTTTTGAGACCGGTGCGGATTCCGGGGGTGGTTTGTGTTGCGGCGTGGAGGGAGGGTGGGGAGGGGAGGAAGACGAGGATGAGGTGTGAGGTTCTGGATGGGGAGGGGGAGGTTTTGGTTAGGGGGACGAGTACGTGGGTTGCGATGAAGGAGAATTTATGACTTATTAGGGTTGGTGTTCATCACTCCAAGTGGGATTGTCACGATGGGGCACAAACGTTTTCAAGGAGATATGGTGAGAAGTCGAGATTGAATATTTTCACGCTGTTGCAGCAAGAGGTATATTGTAATGCAAAGTTCCCAGACAAAGGCACCCAATTATCTATACATAAAATTCTCAACGACCCCTCTTGTCCACCATCATTGTTGTTTTGTCATGCTTCTGAACACGACCATTAATTAACCCTGTTGAAAACGCAGCTAAGCGCAAAACTTGTAGAGAGAGAAGAGAAAAGAAGAGGATGCTTGCGATCCCTTTAGGTTGCTGCCGAGGCCTCTCCTTTCTTTCCGGGCAGAGCCCCCTTGATAGCCTGTTTCAGCTGAGACGGATCCTCGACGGCCGCCAGAGCAGCTTCACGCTTACTCTTGCCCCCAGCCTCCCAAGTTGAGTCGCGAGCGTCCAATCTACTCTCGGCGGAGCTGATGCTGCTCGTGCTCCTGTTCATGACGACGTTGATCATGCGACCCTCGTTCTTCTTAGTATCGTGCTGAGCCTGCTTCATCTCCTTCAAGCGCTCGGTCTCCCAGTGCATGGCGACCACGCCGAGGCCCGGGAAATTCTTCTCCAGGAACGCCTTCAGCTTTGGCAAGATGGACTTATCCGGCCTGTAGGTGCCTGAATCATTATCTATGACGAGCTGGTAAAAGGACGGATCAGTGGGCGGATCGTCCTGGGGCGGTCCGCCAGAGATTTCGTCATCCGGATGGACTTTCTCTTTGGGTTTCGGGTCGTCCGACGAATCTGGCCGCTCAAGTCTGCGTATCAAGAATTCGCCAGAGCAGGCGATGTATGGGGCCACGTTGGAGTGCATTGTGTGTTTGCTGAGAAGATCGATGCCAAACTCCTTGCCGGTCTCTGTAAACCGGAACGTTCCATCCAAGGTGAGGACATAGGTAAAAACCCTACCGCCTTCGTCAAAGTGCGCAAGTCGCAGGAACGAAAGCGCAGCTTGCTTGGAGCACGGCTCAAACGATCCCCACTCGGTGGACTGGTCAAAGTTGTAAATGCGATTATGTTGCTTGTGGAGTGCCAAGTTGAGAATCTTTCCACGAAGTCCAGTCGACGAAAACATGGAGCCAATAATGGGTCGGAACTCTACAAATCGATGGTAGAGCTCTGGCGGAACCGGGCCTTGCAATTGCATCTCATTTGCTTGAAAGCTAGGTACATGTCAGCAGATTGTGACAAGAACCAAATGAGAATAATAAGAAAAATCATTCTCGACTTTACTTAGGAGTACATACTCGTATTTCTGGCTCTTCTTCTTTTTGTTGTCCTCCTCCTCGCCTCCATGCTTCTCATGATCTTGCTCCGCATCCGTATTGACTTTGGTTCCTGTCAACCGCCCAATCATGGGACTAAAGTGCTTCGTCCACCTCGTCGGGCCCACGGTGTACATTTGGGCGTGCGGAGGGTCTGATTTGCCCAGGATCTCCATCGTGATGCAAAGGCGAGGCGTGACATGCATATCAGCGTTGAAGCAGGTGGTAATGGCTTTGAGTACGAGAGCGCGTTTGCTAATTATTCGCTTCTTAGCGTCAAATTCTTTGCCCGGCGCTGGAATTCCGTCCCAATCTTCAAAAAGCTGCGGGACCTTGACGGTAACATTTCCCAGACGATCATCTTTGTCAGGAGAGTCCTCGTCGTACAGGCGACACTTAAGTGTGAATCCTGAGGCAGGCACATTCGCGACAATCCAGTCCTCGTTCCATTCCGGCTCAGTCGTTCTACGTTTCGTTTGTGTGCGATGGACGAGATCAGGCTCTTCTTTGTGTCTTTTAGGATTCGACGCCTTTAACGTGGCCGTCAAGAAGGGATCCGAGGAAACAGTAGACAAGTCCCCAGGCGGGAGGTTTGCGGCGTACTTGAAGCAGAAGCGGACGGTGTATCCAGGCGGCGCATTCGGTAGAGGCGTTTGGTCGAAACCGCCAGGGGGCTTTTTTGACTTGACAGCTTTCTTCAGACTCAAGCTCCCCGGGCGCGACAGCTTATGCGATTGCTGCCCATTCTGCTTAGGTTCCTGGGCATCGGCGTCGGGTCTGTCATGAACGTCACGTCCAGCTGCTTGGTCCAGCGGACTCTCTGCGGTTGTTGACATTTTCAGGGGACGTAGGAAACGTCTGGCCTCGGGAAGGCCAAGATTAAGATTGTAGATCGTCAGGCAGCGTCGATGGTCGCAGCGGTCAGCGTGAACCGGGGAAATATGAGATGCGCGAACTTTGAACAGGTCGGGAAAGGCACAGTCTCTCTGGAGAGGGGGAATTTCGATATAAGTGTCTGTCTATGTAGGTAAAGATGCTACAAGGATATAGAACGAGCAAGGGAGATGCGCCAAGCAAGGAGTAGGAACGCGAAGGAGGAAATAGAGCAAACGAGGAACGAGAAGGCCGCGAGTGGGAAATGAGATATCGAGGCACATGGAAAGGTGAGAGTATTCGCGGCCGGCACAAAAGAGCCGACCCAAGCCACAGCATTGGCGCCTGTGCACCGCCGATGTCGAAGTACTAGTGAGCTTCAGTGTTAGTGTCACAGACTCACAGGGACCGACAGGGTTCAACAGTCAGTGTCAACAACACGTCGCACCCGAGATTGCGCCTCTTCTCTTCACGTGGTGTCCAGATTGGATGGAATCCGAATGCGGGGCCTTATAATTGCGATTTGCTGGAGCGAAAGGCACATGCAGAAGACATGCAGAAAGCCGAGCAATCCGCTGCCGCCTTGCTGTCAGCTCAGCTTTTTTGCCCAGCTTTGCCAGCCGCGCTCCCGGGCGGTTCACAAGTTGCGATCACAGATTTGCCTGGAAAGCGTCATCAGCAGGGCTACGACTTGTGAGTTGTCAAGGCCTACTCCGTAATAAAGGGCCGTTTCGCTGGCGAATCCTGGGCTGCTCCACCTTGACGATGATGGACGTTGCCCGAGTGAAGAACAGAGGTTGGTAATATGTAGGCGATTCTTGACCCTTGTACGGAGTACGGAGTACATACCTACTCCATCCTACCTACACCAAGATTGTCCTGTCGAATCATCGGGATTGGACTCATTGCCTCATCTCTGCGGAGTATCTAGGTACATAAGAGGGTACTCCGTAGGAGGTAAATATGTACCTTTTATGTACTTATCCCACGTATGATGTATGTACGGAATGTATGTACATACATACAGTTAAGCCCCGTTAAAACGATCCGCCACAAAACGATATCCTCACTCTAACGATAAATTTGGGCCTGATTTTCCGAAATCCCATACATGATACAAATAACGATAAACCCCACCTGAACGATAACAATACGGTTTTGCTCGAAAAATTCCGTGATATCGTTATATCGGGGTCATCGCGACACAATTTTTTTGCCCATTCCTCCCAATTCCTCACGCAATATCTCACCCAATTTATCGCTCCAATGGCTCCTAATAAGGCTCTCAAGGCTCCTGAGCCCCCTAAGAAGTACAAGAAGTTTCAATTAACGTTGCCGAACGACTGCGCCTTCGACAACACCATGCAAAATACCCCCGTATCAAGCAGGCCGATCTAGCTACCTGGTTCTATGAGCAGTTCGGTCACCCCATATCGCAAGCCACGGTATCCGAGTCCCTGTCTGACAAGTTCAAGGATCTAGACGATCCGACAATGATATCGTGCCTGTTCTTGAATCTGTCCACCCATCCGTTGCTGAACTCTGGAAGCGGCAAGCCTTCGTAGATGGTGAGTTCATATGAGGGTATTCCGTAGGAGGTACATATGTACCTTTTATGTACCTATCCCATGTATGATGTATGTACAATGTATGTACATACCTCTCTTATCGCCCTTCTCGCCCGGCACCTCTCATACTTACATACCATCACACGGTCGATTCTTGCCTCCTCATCAGTCCACATGCATCTTGTCAAAGCCAACAACCGCCCACTTCCCGCTATTGGTATCCAAGGTCAAATTGCTGTGTTTGATCTTGCCGTCCCTCAACGCCCCCGACTCGGCTTCACCACCGCCAATAGGCCGGTCAAGATGGTTGGCTCCGGCATATATCGTGAAATTGGCCAGAGGAATGTCCCAGCCGTTGCGGGTGGCGACACTGGGAGAACCTGCGATGCAGCACATCCAACGTTAACATGTCTTCTTGATCTGGCCTCGCTGTTTTCTTCCATTCAACTCAAATAGCTGCACGATCTGAAAACGTTCACTTACCATAATACTGAGCCGTTGCCTTCTCGGCTGTGACGCTAAGGTGGAAGTATCCGCGATAGTAGCCCTCCTGCCAAGCCAGCTCCTCATTGCGTCGAATCATTCCACGGGCAGCGTCTCCTGCCACGGGCTCAATGGGACCTTTCTGGCCCGTGGAGCTGACTGCCGTGCCGCCGATTTCGACGCCAATGGCACCGCTTCCGGAGGCTTGGTCGTAGGGCTTGGTTCCGAGCCAGGCGAGGTCCGAGACCCAGTTCTGGTGCGTGTCGCCCGCGAGAAAGAGGTTGTTGTCTATCTTGTTGTCATACAAATGCTTGAGGGTTCTGTTTCGATTGGCTACATATCCCTAGAGACGTCAACATCATGTTAGCCGGCCGTACGCTGACAACTTCGCGTGTGTCTGCACATTGTATCATGAACCTACATCCCAAGCATCGCCATTGGTGGTCCAATGGTCGTCTTGAAAGATGCGAGAGAACATGATCTGGTTTCCAATGACTCGCCAGATAGCACCGCGTCTCTTGGAACGGCTTAGGGTCCGGTAAAACCAGTTTTCCTGGCGGGCTCCCATCAACGATCGGCTAGGATCGTCAGAGATGAGGCTGATGTAGTGCTTGTTCCAGTCTGAAAGAACACGCCTTAGCTCGTTTGCTTCTTTGGTTGTTTCCAAGCTGAGAATCAGATCATGGCACTTACAAAGATCAGTGATGCTGCGGTCATAGTTTCGCGTGTCGAGTATGACAAGATCGAGAAGCTTGCCCATCTGGAAGGATCTCCAAACGCGCAGACCATCATCAAGATCAGTCTGTCTGTGGATGTAGAGACATCGTTTTCGTCAGTCTTCTGTTCAGAGTGTGATCAACTTGCATCGGATCTTCCCTACCGGATGGGCATCCACTCGAAATAAGATCGCACGGCATGGACCTTTCGCGTATCAACAGAAATGCCAGCCCCAGACTTGAGGAAAGAATCTTCCGTGTTATTCAACCCGACAAACCCGTCCCTATACCCATTGTCGGAAAATTCTGCATTCACAATTGCCTGTCAGACCTGTAAAGCAAGTTAAAGACTCTTTTGTCGGCGCGATTCAACGTACCATGGTCGTCCCAGGTAGTGATCCACGCAAAGTTTTGAGATAGAAGCTGCAAATCAGGATCGCTGCGGTGCTGTTCGGCCAGTCGAATTAGTATATCCTCCCCCTTTCTTCTTTCTTCTTTCTTCTCCCTTCTTCATCGTACACCCTGTTGAGAATATTGGTACATACCAGCCCATGACGAGTTCGGTAGTCATGCAAAGTCCACATCATCTTGGTAGGCTTCGTAGCACGCTCCCCTTCTTTGCCGTATTCATACATGTAATCGCCAAGATGGATAACATAATCATGTTCATCCTTCCTGGCAGCGTTACCATACACATTGAAGTAGCCAGCCGCTGACCACACAGTTCGTCGAATCAGCCACTAATCATTCATTGCGTGGTGGCAGAGAAAATAGATGGAAGTTGCACATACCGTAGTTGCTGCAAGAAAAGACTGCGAAACGCAATTTGGAGACAGCGTCGTCCTTTCGTGGCGCAGTCATGGTTCTACCCATGGGGCTTTTCACACTATCGGAACCACAGACGTTGAATTGGTAGGAGTATTTGGTCAGGGGTCGCAGTCCCTTGGCCTCAACCTATTCATCATAATGAGTCCTATGCCACTCTCCTATGGTATTGTCCTCGTCTCCCTTTTGGCCATTTGGCAAGACATGACAAATGCGAGCTGAGGAAATAGTGTATTCACCTTGACTGTGTAATCGACATCCGACGTCGTGTACGCCCGTCCGTACGTGACCGGCCTTCGAGCCTCATCGTCGTCATCATCATCACACTCGAAGACTTTCCACTCCACGCAAATGGGATTCGGATCCGCCTTGGCAAACTTATCAGTCTCGTGGCTCCAGAGAGGCACGGTTCCCTCGACGGGGACCTCGCTACTGTCAGACTCGTTGGTCGGCGCAACACGGGTCCAGAGGATGACGCTCTCGGGCCATGGGTCTCCGGATGCCACGCCATGGGTGAAGTGTAGCTGTGAGGCCTCATACGCGATACTTCCGCGCTTCCAGGACCGGCGCTCTACCAGCTCAACATCAATACCGAGCCGGGGATGGCGTCTGGACGGACTGTCGTAGTTGAGATTCCCGTCGAAGCTCGCTGTGGCTGGGCCAGGAAGCAGCAGACTGGCGGCGCAGAGGAAGACGTGGCTTCTCATTTTGTATATTATTAGACAGGCCAAACAAATTGGGAGTAATCACGCCTGTGTGAGGTTCATTCCGAATTTATAGGAGCGGCCGATGTGTCCTATATATGTCTCGGTGTTGCCTTCGCCGCTCTAATGGAACTGTTGCATTGCCGGCATAGATGTCCCGAAGGCTGAAGCCATGCATGGCATAGGCATTAGGTACTGTATCAATGAGCAGCCTCGCCTCAACGACAATAGAAACCGTGGGACCATCGCCCAACGAAATCTTATCACCACGGACACGTTCCTTATCATTATTTTTGCATCCGTTGTTTTCGCTCGGGATCACATCTCACAGAGACTGTGCCACAAAACCCCGCGATCTTCTCACGATCCAAGAGACATTTCTCGGTGTGTAGAAACGGCTTATCTAAGGGGTAGGACAGTATCTCATGCCACAAAATGGGGCAACAGGTTCAACGTGTACGTCTCCTGATTCTCCATTGGCTCAACCATTCGTCCAAGTGTGAAAAAGAAGAAAGGCAAAAAGAAAGCAAGAAAAAAAAAGAAAAACTCCGAGTCTTAAAACCCGCGCTCGCTTCGATTTCCCCCTGTCATTGTCTTGGATACTCGCGTTTGTGTCTGTTCTCTCATCATTCATGACACCAGTGCAGGGAAACGTACCTAGTGTCTGTCCCATGATGCGATACAGCCCCATGGGATTTATGTATGTACATATGTAACATGTTCCGGACTTTCGACTGTTTTGTTTGTGTTGCAATCAAGGAAGTGGAATACTGTTCGTGTTGCGAGTCGCGACTAGAGTTTTTGGGTAACTTGTGCGGATAGTATAGCCCTCGCCGGATGTTTCAACAATCAGTCAGGTTTGAAGTATGTAACCCCCCTCATTCTGTGTTCTGCTTAGGTTACAGGTATTTTTGACTGATAACTTTTGCTTGCATTTTGAGACTATTCCATCTGTTTGATCGGCAAGAAGGCGGCGAGTAGTGAAGAACGTAAAGAGCAAAAGGTCCAACATTGACATTGATCGCTCTCGATGGCTCATATCTTTGGCTGTCTGGTATTTTCTGTCTCATGCTCCAACTTGAAGCCGAAGATCTCAAAGAAATTCTCTCGCCGGCTCCAGGTTTTCTCTGGTTCGCCTTTCTTGGACCTTTGACGGAGGCGAGAACATGAGCTCGAACGCGGGCGAGCCAATTCATGCAGTCATTTCCGTGATGAGATGCGAGCCGACCATGTATGCCCATTGCCGTAGACGGTCATGTAGCTAGTATGTAGACATGATCGACACTGTACGATTTTGGCGTTGTTGCTTCAGTTGAGAGTTCTCTGAAAGGCTAATACAAGGTAGGGGGTTCCGGCAAATCGCCATTTGCCCAGTGCCATGCAATTTGTGGGTCTTGCAATGCCGTTCTCAATGCTGTCTGCCAAGCTTCCAAAAGGAGCACTTCTCCTTCACGAAATAGCGGCACAGGTGATGTGAAAAACTCGCCAGGCTCGACTGCCACGGGACTCCCGAACCTGATTCCTTCCGATGCAATGCGCCGGTTGAGAGACGAACCCAACGATGGCCATGACGTCGATGAGGACATCCCTCTGCACCACAAAAAGCCGTTCGGGTCTGGGCTGAAGCGGCAACGAGTCGAATTTGTTCGAGCCACAGAATCCGACAATGGCGTGACATTCGTCGGCAAACCCGAGACAAAATCGACAGCTGGAGATCTCTATGCAAGCATAGTTCTCGGCGATCACAAGCCCAAGCCTGATTCCGCACCGGCGACAAGACTCGGCACTCAGCAAACGCACTCGGCAAGTTCGAGTCTCGTCGCCGAAACTGCGTCCACATGCCCCGTCTGCTCTTTACCCATCATGACATCAATCAAGGAACACGAAGCCTCGGTGGCTCATCAAGTCAAGATGCCTCACGCGCACCCGCCCTCCGCGCTGGACAGATCCCGAATGGGTCTTCGAGCCCTGGAGTCTCTGGGCTGGGATCCTGATGCACGGCGCGGACTAGGTCGCGAGGGAGAAGGAGTGCGTTATCCCATCAAAGGGAAAGCCAAAGATGACACATTGGGTGTTGGAGCAAGGGTAGCGGACAAGGCAAAAAAGCAGGAGCCGCCGCTCCCTCCTCGAAAGCTGACGAGCAAGGAGTTGAAGGCTGCCGTTGCTCGTGATAAGCAACGGGCAGAACGACTACAGGCAGAGATATATGGGAGAATTGATATCGAGAGCTACTTGGGGCGGACGATGGACGAGTGAGGGACAGGGCAGGCAGCTTCAATGTATGCCATAGTTCATGTACACCCGTGAACTCATAGCATAATACATAAAAGCCAAACACAGTGTCGGTCGCACATGACATGTGAGGTGCACTGTGCCCTTCCAAGCTGAAGCGGCTTTACAGGGGATCCCGCCCTGCTGCTACCCCACAAGCCCCCCATTGACCCGTCCAGCGCCTCCTGCACCACGTAGGTCCGGCTCATCTTGGAGAGCTTCATCAACACCGCGCAAAGGCGACTCGACTAGTCCTATTACTCCACACGCTCGCGACATTCCCGTGATTACCGCGTCTGCAGACTGGTTCTGTACCGCTCCTCCATTCTCTCCTTTCTTTCAAGACTCGAAGTTCCGCCCGACTTGATCTCCGTCGCCAGCTCCCGAGCCAAACCCACCCCGCCGCACCTCTGAGATCATCACTCGGACAGAGAGCACGAGGAGCCTGGAGCTCTCGTACTGCCCGCCATGGGTCTCTCTGTACTACAGGAACAGCATGATAGTACGGAATACACGATGATACTCTCATGACATGACGAGCCCGGGCATTGGACTAACAAATATCCTGTAGTCATTCTCAACGAGATCCGGGACATAACCCAGGGTGACGTATGGCTTGGCCTCCATGACAGATGTTACGAACAGTGTGTCTCAGAGCATAGCCTGACATTCGGCCGTCTCTAGTGGAAATGCCTCATTGTGGACGAAAACTCGCGCAAGATTGTCGACAATGTTGTTACCGAAGATGAAGTGCTCAACATCAACATAGCTAGTCAGTCCAGCACCGTGCTACCCACTCCCGTTCTCCAAAGCTGGATCTTAAAGCTGACCCAAGCTTCGTGACAGCTATCGAGCGGATCGAGGAGCGACGGGAACCAAATCCCAGTATGGACGCCATCTACATAATTTCGCCCGAGCCACACATTGTCGATTGTCTTCTTGCCGATTTCGAGACACGACGGTACCGCAGGGGGTATCTAGTGTGGACAGGCCTGTTAGATCCCAACTTGCGTCGGAAGCTCGACGACTTCCCCGGCATCAGGCAGCTGAGGGCAGCATCGCAGACGCTATTTATCGACTTTTATCCGCGAGAGTCTCACCTCATCACATTCAGGGACCCATGGAGCTTCCCCATACTATACCACCCCGCGTGCAACCACTTGATTCCGAAACATATGCAGAGTCTGGCGCAAAGAGTATGTCCGGGCCATGTTCTGACAACAACAAACTTGGGATAAGGTCTAGGCTTCGTTGACACATGGACTATCTAGATTGCCGGCGTTTGCATCACTCTGGGAGAGTACCCCAGAGTTCGATTTTACCGACCCAAGAATGCCGTCCACGAGGCCTCGGTTCTCTGCTCCCATCTGGCGAGATTTGTGCAAGAGGAACTCGATGGCTATGCGCATTGGAACCCCAATTTCCCCCCGCCGTCGAATCGACCGCAATCAACGCTCATCGTGACGGATCGATCCATGGACCTCATGGCGCCCTTGCTGCACGAATTCACCTATCAAGCTATGGCGCACGACCTCTTGCCCATCAAAGACGCCGACAAGGTCACGTACCGAACAAAGATCAACGCGGGCATGGCTGACGAGACAGAGAAAGACATGGAGCTGAGCGACAAGGATAAGATTTGGGTCGACAACCGACACCGACATATGAAGGACACCATCGACAAACTCATGGGCGACTTCCAAAAGTTCCTGGATGAGAATCCGCATTTTACAAACGACGGTGCAGATGCCACGAGTCTCAATGCCATCCGCGAAATGCTGGCTGGCTTGCCGCAGTTCCAGGAGATGAAGGAGGCATATTCGTTGCATCTCACCATGGCGCAAGAGTGCATGAATATTTTCCAGCACAACAAGCTACCGGACCTGGCGTCTATCGAACAGACAATGTCGACAGGGTTAGACGAAGACTCGAGGAAGCCCAAGAATGTCCTCGAAACTATTGTCAGCCTCCTGGACGACGAAGCTATCTTGCCATCGGATCGACTGCGCCTCATCATCATGTACATTCTGCATAGGGGCGGTGTCATCATGGAAGATGTACAGAAGCTCCTGTTCCACGCGTCTCTGCCCTCGCAAGACGGCGAAATCATTACTAATCTCGAGCTCCTGGGCGGCAAGACAAGTCATGTGCTCAAAGAGTCGCGTCAAGTGCCTCCGCCCTTGTTCCCTAGGGACCCCAAAAGCCCGCCCCCGAGCGAAGAATATGCCCTCTCCCGCTACGAACCCGTCGTCCAGTCCATGCTCGATGCGCTGACCAAGGGTACGCTGGATCAGAACGTGTTTCCCTATGTCAAACCGCCCATGGACCCCAATGAAGACTTCTTGGCAGCGCAAGGGGGCTCTCTCCGCGCCGGACGACCAAACTGGGCTGCCGCTGGTCGGCGCCCTCCGGAAAACCGCCAGAGAATCATGGTCTTCATGGCCGGCGGCGCCACATACAGCGAAAACCGCGCCTGCTACCAAGTCAGTCGCGAAAAGGGCCGCGACGTAGTCCTCATCACCTCCCATATGCTCACGCCTCAGCTCTACGTCCGCCAAGTCGCCGACCTAAGCCGCGACAAGCGCCAGCTCGACATCCCCATGGAACGACCCAAGCCGCGAGCCCCAGCACACTTATTCGAACGACCTGCACCCCCTCAACCTGCACCACCGGCAAATCACCACGCCTCATCTTCATCCTCCTCATCCACACATCCTGTTGGCGGTGTACCCAACCGACCAGGTACCGGTCCCCCGGGCGCGATATCATTGGCACCAGTACCGCCCGTCCGTCCCATCGCATCCATGACCAACCTGAGTCTGACCTCGACCGGCGCCCCCGCCCCCGCCGCTGCCGCGGCCCAACCAGCCCCTCTCGCCGGATCATCGCATCCCCCAGAAGGGAAGCTGCACAAGGAGAAGAAGAGGCGAAACTTTCTTGGTATGAAGAAGTAGGGTTCTTCACGGGGGAGGCATATTCGTCATTGTACATAATAGTCGTGAGCGGGGCAACGGTGCCCAAGGTGCCCAATGCTTGAATTTTTTTAATTTTTTTTCATTTCATTCCCTCTTTCTTTTGTCCTCTCTCCTTTGTTCCTTGCTCTTATTCGTTCGTTTCTTTCTTTCTCTCTTCTCTCTCTCTCTATCTCTCTCTCTCTCTCTCTCTCTCTTTCTTCCCCCCTCCTGCTTCTCCCATCAATCTGTTTTCTTTATCGAAAAAGATGAACAAATCACAAACAAGCAAGAACGTCAAGATGCTGAATCCTAAATCAAATGTATTAGGTGTGTGTGTAGGTGGGCAGCTGGGTGTTCTCTCCACTGTTTTGGGATTGCCCGGATAGGAGAACCTGTATATATATATATAGAACGAAGGAAGTCGCTAGGGTTTAGCCACCGTACAAAATAGGATAATCATATAACCTTTTGCCTACGAAGAAGGTCAAATCGTCTTATAGTGCAGTGCAAATCGAGCCTCTACGTCCCATGTGTATATATTCTTATACATTTAGGTTTATTCTGTATCTGGTTGCAGTAGTGTCTGGCTGTACGAGGCAGAAGACGGTGCACACTGCACTGGGCTTGCGTTCTCGAGTAGCGTCGCAGTGTTGAAATAAGATCATGCACGGCACAGACTGGTCTTTGATAGAGGGGCAAACAAAGGCATTCTTCCTCGGAGACGAGATCCTTTGACAAGACTGTCTAAGAAGATTGACTGACTGGTGCAGGTGAACATCTCGCTTGGGGAGGGACATGTCAAGAAGAAGAGCACAGGATAGTCCTTCATCAAGGACACCCTGGACAACGAAAGCACGTATTGGTACGCAATAGGAAGTGAGTCACATTGGTCACACCTCTTGGTCCGATAAGCTTACATGTGACTTTGACGCATCATCAAGCAGTCACGTCGCCCACGCTTTGCCATAGCATAAGAAGAGCCAGCCAAATTCATCTTCCTTTTTCCTCGCGACGATTTCTCCCCCTACGGACCAGCGCATACCTCAGAGAGCACTGCCACGTGTCTGCTCTTCCTCTCCCTCTCGTCACCCGTCCAATGTCCAAAATTCCAGAGCAAAGTGATACCAAATAATATATTCTTGATCTGGCAGCCAGCGGCAGCGCCCTTTTACACCATCTTTCTCGCAAAACGTGTACCTAGACATCAGTTTTCTTTTCGAGAGAAGAGGCAGTGACTGGTCCACGATTTGAGGGTTCAAAGATTTCCTCCCGGATGATGCGGAACACTTGATACAGACGTACTAGTATAGTGGGCCGTTCCATGACGGAGGAAGAGATCTAAGAAGGAATAGAAAGAAGGAATAGACACGAGTGGCCAGAATGCCAAAACATGGCTGAAAAGTTTTGCCATAGCGTTCGATGGATATTGCTCGTAGACGTGGTGTACTGCACGGCAGGTCACTCATCTGAGCCGGTCATGAGCAAATGATGTTCGGGTGACATCGCTCCTCAGTACTCGCCCGGCTTCACAGCGCCCTATGTTAACCCCTGCAAGGCCTTCTTTATAGCCGTCCATAGTTGACACCTCGGCCATTATTGCCCGCAGATGGTGGTGGGCCTCGCGCTTCAAATGGGTGACCGACGAAACCGTTGGGCCCCGGAGGAGGTCCATTGAACCCACCTAGCCCAGGGGGCAGAAAGCCATGAGGAGGCCCGTTAAAGAAGCCTGGTGGTGGTAGCGGCGGCGGAGGCATGTCCCGTGGCGGCATTCCAACCATTACATCTGGTGGCAGCATTGCTCCAGGAGGAAAGTTGGGCGGGAACATTGGTGGCATATGCATGTTTCGGCCGACTCCGCCGGGTCCTCCAGCTAAGCCTCCAACTAGTCCTGGTGGCGGCAGCATTGGCCCTCGCTGCTGAGGAGGAGGTGGCATTTGCGCTGTACCCGTCATCCAGGCGGGGGGCATCTGGTCCAAACCGGGAGGCGGAGGTCGCTGCAAGATCTGCGTGGGCGGATTCTGGCGGGACTCTCGATCGATATTGTGGAATGACTCGTCCATAGGGAATCCGGGCGGAGGCTGTGGCCGCATGTTGTTGCGATTCTCCCGGCCTCCAAAGTCTGGCTGCTCTCGATCGTTGTAGGACGGCATATGAGGGTGCTTCTGCACTTGTGGCCCGAGCTGAGGCTGAGAAGGAACTCGAGCGTGGTCACGGCGCTGACTTTCCGGCGCCATTCTCATCAAATTCATCAAAAATTCAGTATTGCTGTTGTTGCGAGCCGAGTGAGGTTCCGGCCGTGATGTCGAACTCTGACTCGATGCACGCTGATGCTGTCCGACGAGGTCCTGAAGCAGCTGATCTGGTCGAGCAGGCTGCTGCTGGGGTCGGGGCGCGAGGATTTCTGGTTGGAGGTGTTGTGATGGCCGATGAGCGGGACCTGCTTCTCCAGATGCGCCAGTGTACTGCTGCTGCGGATCAGGAGAGACTACTGTATTCTTCTTCTTCATCATCATCGTCAGATCTGGGGGGGCGTTGCTAGCGGGGGGATCCGCGGATGAAGACGGGCCTGGAGGAGGAGTATTCATAGAAGCTCTCTGCAATTTGGCGAGCAATTGCTTGAATGCTTGCCGTTCCTCTTCAGGAGGAGCGCCGAGTGTACCACTGGCTCCGCCACCTCCTCCAGCAGGTCCAGCTACTCCAAAGAGCGCTCCTAGCCCAGGACCAAGGGGGCCGGTAGCCGAACCAGCGGCTGCGGTCGACTCGTTTGCCGGCGGCCCAGTGAGCGGAGTGGACAGATCGGCTCGTGGCTTGGGGTCTCCTTGAGGCTGAGAGAAGAAGGACGTGAATCGAGAGGATTTTCCACTGGACTTGGCCTTGGCAACGGAATCCTTTGATTCACCAGGTGAAGTGACATCCGTCGCCGCGCTGCCTCCTCCGAAGGCAAGAAAGAACTTGTCTGGGCCGGTTTCAACGGAGGAAGTAAGTAAAGATGGCCTGGCCGCCTCCGCAATGGGTTCCGTCGCCGCTTTAGTATTGGACGTTGATGATGCGCCCTTAGCCTTCTTCATTTGCTCCATCCACTTTTGGAAATCCTGTTGCGTATGTGCTTCACGTGCCTCTGCTGGCTCATCAAGCCATTCGGGCTCGCGCTCCTGGCGCTGATCGCGCTCCTGGCGCTGATCACGCTCTCTGCCCCAGCGACGATCATTTGCCTTACCTGCGTTGCGATCTTCCGAGAGTTCGGCGACGTCCCGCTCCCTATCCCGCCAGCTCTTGGTTCGATCACGATTCTTTTTCTCGGAAGCAGGTATAGGGGTCTCGCCAGCGCCTGACGCTCGCCAGTTGTCACCTCTATTTCGACCGGGGGCGTTCCGAGGTCGAGCTTCCGCGTCAGACAGATCGACGTCGCGGGTCAGGATATCTGTTGCTCGACCTGATCGATCTCGCGCCATTTCACGTTCCTCTTTGTTTCCATCAATCCAAGCGACGGATCTCTTGCTATCGAGATCGCGCATGAGAATTTCTATTGCCCGACCTGGTCGTTCCCGCGCAGCCTCACGTTCCTCTCTGTTACCATCCTTACTGCCATTCTTCTCATCGCGGAAGTTACCACCCATTTTTCCATGGAATCGTTCAGCGCCTTCAGCACCAAAGCTTTTCCGCGGCTTGACCGTATTCCAGCCCTCACCGTCTTGATCGCCATCACCGCGGCGCCGCAAGGGATTGAGGCGCCCGTCGCGGAATCGATCGCCTTCGGCGTCACCGCGATTTCGTATGCCTACGCGACCTTGAGGGTCGGCATCTCGCGAGGTCTTCTCATTTTCGAGAACTTTGTTGCCCCGAGCAGACGAAAAGGCCATACGAGGTGGGCCAAAAACCACGTCATCTGAGTCTTCAACAGGGGTTTTACCCCTTCAATGTCAGTGAACCGACAAAATGAACAACATGGCACGCATTTGGGAGAGCATGGGAACACAAACTTGCACTCGGGCGCGAAGCATGGCGATCAAGAGACCGCCGATTTGTCTGATCAAGCAGCGATGAGTCACCTGCTCTGGACCGGTCATGGACGGTTTTGGGGCCTTGGTTTCGATTTTGCTCGGCAGGAGCACTGCACAGACACGTCTTTCGTATCAGCGAACATCTCAGTCATGTCGAAATTTTGACGGGCTTGAGCCAAGAACCACGTACCCCATCCACTCCTCCACTGGAGGGAGATTATTTGGTCTGACACATAGCGGCGACTCCCGCAGATGCAGCAGAAAATCTGCTGAATATCGAATGGCCATATCAGGGCGGCTAGGGCTCGATGCCCATCCGACGAACGGCCACCTTTAATGCCGTCAGGAAGGAGAGCAGAGAGTATGTGGGGGGGGTTTGATAGATGCTGCTTTATAGAGTTCTGATGGTAACACTGTGATGCTGCGATTGAGCAGACGAATCAACAGGTTGGCCGATAAGCACCAAAGAGAGTCTGCGTAGCGGACAGCAGGGAAGAGACAGGATCGTAGGACTGGAAAGAGCGAGGAAGATTTGGGTTGCGATTTCGAAGCTGTCGAGACCGCCAAACGTGAGAGGAGGGAGGAGGAAGAACAGCCTAGTTGAAGGCTTGAGTGGGGGGATGGCGGTAGAACGAGGCTAGATGTTGTCGAAGACACGAGAAGCGGAGTTTTTCGGAAGAGAGAAGCACCGTGAACGACTGGCAGCAAGATGTTGAGTGCCAGAGAAGGATGTTGAGTGCCAGAGAAGAGGGTTGTGTGAAGCAGTGCGTGATGCAGAGGAGTTGGCAGGTGGAAGAATTGCGAAGCAGCGTTACAGAGGTACATACCTCGTTGTAACTTGTGGATCATCAAATGGGGGCACCGAGGAAAAACGGGACAAGTTACAACAGCAGGCGGGCTGCAACGGCGATGATGCAATCAGCAATAGGTACCCTTATTAGGTACTTCTAGCGCACTAATACATGTACTCTTTCGCCCCAGTAAATGAAGGTTGCTGAAAATCATTGTACATAATTTGTAATGTAATTCTAGGTAAGGCTTTGTCATTGCCAGTCTTCTAACGAAATTGCAGTTTTCTCCAGCTCGTTGAACTGTGCCAATTCTCAGAACACGTTCGGTTACAAGTTACAACTGTCCCATATGTACATAAAACACAAGGCCACAACCCGCAAGTCGGCAATCGGTCAGATTCCGGTGTTGTACTCCGTATACAGTGCGCTTTGTACCCACCTACACACCGTAAGGTAACGTACTAGATGTCGCAGGGATGATCAACAGCCTTGAGGCCGTCAATACCTACAGTACCTAATGGTATCGTGAAGTTGTGAGCCAACGGATGAAAGCAATGGCTTATTGTACGTCACCATTTACCAAGATGATTGCTAAGCTGTGGCGTCCACTCGAAGTGTCACTGGGTCCAATTGGCCTTGAGCTTAGAAGCTAGAGCGAAGCCAGCACAGCAGCTCAGGATTGCATATGACAAACCAGTGCCGTCAACTTTCAAGGATCCGGTCAACCCCGCGGGATATGTAGGTAGTTGCCGTCGACCGACATAGGTATAAGTATTGCGCCCGTTCGCCCATCATCATTGCACCGCTATGAAGAGGGACTTTCTGTATCCTTTATTAGGCACTCTCTGCAAATCGAGATTCATCGCAGCTGGCCCTGCTACAGCCAAGACGCCCCAGTTCAAGAGGCACCTTTCACAAGCTGCTACCTTCAAGATTCACGCTACACATCGCCGCCTTGCACCTGGGTTGAAATCCGCAATCCACGCGCGTAGTACTTCTTCCAACTCGTCTCGATTGCTTGACTGCTGTTCGAAGAGGTGGCATACAATGGTAGGTTTATAGTAATACCGACCACAGAGTCGCTGCCGTCGCCTTTGAGGCTTCTTCTTTTCGGAGCTCCTGCAGCTAAAACGCGGGAAATTAATATAGACGTCTTCCGGCAAGGTAACCGATTGGGTCCATCTGAATGACTCGTCTGGCGAATTCAAGCGCCAAGTGAGTTCATTTCGGGACTGGATTTCCAGGGATGAGGGCGCCAAGTATCCTCCTGAAGCGGGACGATATCATTTATACGTCAGCTACGCTTGCCCATGGGTATGTATCTATTCCGAATGTCCAGTCCGTTCTCCGTTCCGTTTGCACAAGGGAGAAGCAAGAATCCACCTTCACCTCGAATGAGGGGGGATATTCAGTAATTCAACAAGTCCGGCCTGTAAAGATAAAAGACTAAGAGAGACGGTTGAGGAAGCATTCGAAAGTGAAGAGAAAGATGAACTGACAAATAGTAGGCCCATCGTACCCTCATCGCCAGGAAACTCAAGGGTCTGGAGGACATCATTTCCTTCTCCGTTGTGCACTGGCATCTCGGTGAAGGCGGATGGCGCTTCGTCACCAAGGACGAGAGTGAGCCAGGCGAACAAGTGATCCCAGATCCGCTGGACGGTCATGAGGGCTATACGCACCTAAAGGATGTGTACTTTGAGAGTGAGAAGAATTACGAGGCGCGGTTCACCGTCCCAGTGCTGTATGACAAGAAGACGAAGAGAATTGTCAGCAATGAGAGCTCGGAGATTCTGCGTATGCTGGGCACCGAGGTACGTTTCGTTCCATTATTAGCTTATTCTCTAACTTGGGATTTATTTGTCTTTGGACTTGTATGCGCTGAAGTATCTTGACTTACATAATTTTCGCCCAGTTCGACCACCTTCTCAATGACAAGCAACGCGCCATCCAACTCTACCCCGAGTCTCTCCGCAGTCAGATCGACGAGGCCAACGCCTGGATCTACGACCTCATTAACAACGGCGTCTACAAATCCGGCTTCGCCACCACAGCCGACGCCTACGAGCACAACGTCATCGCGCTCTTTGAAGCCCTCGACCGCGCAGAGAAGCACCTCTCAGCGCAGACCGGCGGCCCTTATTACTTTGGCCAACAGCTCACCGAGACAGACATCAGACTCTTCGTGACTCTGATCCGATTTGACCCCGTCTACGTCCAGCACTTCAAGTGCAACATCCGAGACATTCGATCGGGGTATCCGGCGCTGCATCGGTGGATGCGCAATCTGTACTGGACGCACGATGCGTTTCAGAACACGACGCAGTTCGAACACATCAAGTGGCACTACACGAGGAGCCATACGCAGATTAACCCACCGTCCATTACGCCTGTGGGACCTCTGCCGCACATTTTGACACTGGAAGAAGAAGTTGCTGCTGTGGCTGCCGGGCGCAAGTAAAGCATCGGGAAGTGGGACGGCTGTGGACACAAAAGAGGGTATTCTTTGAAATGGTGGCGGGTGACGAGACGGCAACCTTTTTTGTTGGAAAAGAAACTCTGGGTCAAATTGAAGCAATGATGGACTTTAATGAGTGGAGGATTCTTGAGGAGGGCCTTTCAGACATAGTGATTTGGTCGGGTGGGCTATCAATACGTGTAGGTTACAGTCGGCCAGCTTTGGGCAATTTGCAGGTTAATGTCAGGTCATGAGATAGATTGAAAGAGACCTCTGGAATTAGAATCTCTGCCGGAAATTCCCAAGGGTCTCGAGAATAATCAATGAAATCTTTGTATGGCTAATGGAATGCTGGCGTTGGGCAAGAAGAGGACGCGTGGGTGTTATGGGATGTTCAAATATGCGAGGTGCAATGGAAAGATCCGTGCAGGATCTAATTCGGGGTCTGGCTTCTTGCGTCGACGTTCCCGAGAGGTCCCATGTTACATTATATGCTGAGGTTTTGCAGGCGGCATGTCCATCATGACTTCACTTCCCGCTTATAGCACAACGCGCTATAAAAGTACAACAGACATATAACTACTAGTCGTTTATTCACACAGTCGTCGTAAAAAAAAGCTCTAACTAAACTACTTTTGGATTTAGGCGCGCTCATCGCATCTTGACCTTAATGTATGGAACTTCAACGTCCGCATCAGCCATATCCTCGGCCACCATTTCAAAAATGACTTCTCGTTGATGTTCTGGAATGGGTTGTTTCGAAACGGTTTCCACGAGCTTGCTGAGTTTCCAGTTCATGCGCTCCTTCATCTTGGCGGGCGCGTGAAAGTTTGCGAACAACAGACTCACTCCAGAACTTAGCATCAATATGTTTAAGCCCTTGCTCGAAAAGTGGTCCAGAAGCTGTTGGAGGGTCATGTCCTCCACCTCGAACCTATCCCAGATCTTGTCGAGCGTAACCTCGCCATTGGGGCCCTTGTACTTGACCTTGGGGCTTGCAATGGGCTCGCTGAATCCGAAGAAAGGCAGCGCGAGGTTGATGAATCCGTTCTTGTATTGCTCGAGATCCTTCTTCCCATCAATGACCTTGTAGAGCTCCAAGACTACCAGTCCAGTGACGAGCGCAGTAGTTGTAGCGATGGCCGGGATGATTTTTCCTGCGATGAACTTTGTCTTGTGCCGATCAGCCGCTTCGATCTTGTAGTTCTCGGCACGAAGATTGCTACACGCTGTGATGAAGTCGATGTGATGGTTGGAGTCATCATCCTTTTCAAACTCAACGGGCTGCAGTTGGAAGCCAGGGAGGGTGTTAGGTGCAGGAATGCTCGCAATGATCTTCCCAAACTCATCTTCGTCCTCATTAGATTCCATGTTGGGGTCCTTGATTTGAATAAATGTCAGTTTCCAATAGCATATACTAGCGTGTCACTACAGGGAGAGTCGGAACAATTTTGGAGAATACTCACGGGTTCCTTGTCATCAGCCTGAATCTTGACATTGGCGTCAGGGGTGAAGTCGGGCACCATCATATTTTCAAGCTCGCGTGCGTAAATGGACTTGTCGTTTCCACCTGGAGGCTTGATATTGTAGTTGAATGCGTGCAGATTGGCAGCAGCAATAACAAAACCAAGGTGTGTCGGGTTATTGATGTCAAAATCCAACGCGTCGGGAGCTCGCTTGGGGCCTGACCAAAAAGGCGTGCCACTTGATGTTGTTGAGTCTTTGGGGAAGTTGTACAACAGTTGCTGGATCTTATTATTGAATTCAGTTTCGAATTGTGTTCTCGCCCAGGCGATGCAGTCCTCGAATGTGCTAGGTCGCTCGGTTGTGAGGTAATTGCGAATCGTCTCCAGCGTCTCTTTCTGGTTCCCGCCTTGTTTGAGGGTGGTTTCCATGAAGTTTGGCTGGGTCAGATACAAGTTCACAGTCTGAGGCGCCTTCACAAAGCATTTCTCAAACATGTAGTCCTTGGCCCAAGCAATGGTATGCTCAATTCTGTTGGGAAAGCTCCGAATCGTACACATTGGGAATTCCTTCTCCGGTGGGTCTTGAGAAGAGGCATAGGATTCAGTAAGGTGCGGCAACACGACCTGTGTATTTCCCTTTGTGCCGAGTGTTCCGCTTTCAAGGAGAGGCTTGCGGAAGAATACGCATCGTCGGTCAACGTAGGTTCGTGCCTCGACATTGTCCAAAGCGTTTGTAACTCCATCTAAGCTCTCCCAGAAATCCTCATTGAATATGTTCTCCGTGTCTGCGCTGACACGGTCCTTGAAGGTTTGGATATGGCCGGCCAGGTCGGGGTTCATTCGCTGCACGGCGTTGGCAGCACAGTCGCTCTTCATTTTGCCAACATCATCGGCACGGAACAAAAATTGTCGATTGAGGTTACTTTTTTCGATGGAATCCATATCCGTGACGAAGATTTTGCCTTTCGGCCCGGTACCGAGGCCCATCATTGCCCAGTTCTTCAACATTTCGCAGCCAATCGCACCTGCGCCGACTAGGAACTGTGTGAGATTCGCAATCTTTTCTTGATACTCAGTTCCAAAAACAGCAATTTGGCCATCGTAACGGCTACCAGTGGCTTTGCAAAGGTCGGGGCTTCTCTTGGTCGATGTTGGGAGAGACTCGAGAGAGTCAAAATACATCCACTGACAGATAGGCTGGAACTTGCCAGACACTGCCTTAAGAATTTCTTGCGCTGTGATGCCACCGAAAAAGGCAGCCATAGGGCTTAGATCACCTCGAGCTTGATAGCTTAATTCCTTGAGCAGCTTTTCGTCAAACTCGATCTGCAGCTTCTCCTCAGCTGCGAACTTCTTGGCAGCACCGAGAACAACAGCGGCATCGTCGTCATCCATTGGATTTGGCAAACGTCCTTTTAGAATCTGGAAAGCTTGAAGAGCCTGAAAGCCGAGGTGCAGTTGTTGAGGTCGATCGAACTTGGCAAAGTCTGACATAACAAACTCTGGTTCCTTCAGAGCAGCGGAGAAGGACTTGAATTCTATATTTGTCGGCATCTTGACTTGCTGGTACATACCGCCGCGCTTATATTGCCCAAGGCCAGAGACGTCACCGATGGAAAAGGTGTACGGTCCTTTGACTGTGATTTTGCGAGGCTCACATGTATTCAGCCCCTCCATACCTTCGATCTCGGAGAAGGTCACATAGTCGCCATCTGCCAAACCATGCCTGGTTTCGTCCAGCGCGGACACAAGACCCTCTTCATCAATTCCAGCCACAATCCCGCTCAGAGGGGTTTCTCCAGTTGGGTCGATGACCGTGAATTTGTCGCCGAAATCGCAGAAAATGGAGCCGAACAGACCAAAGGTATCTGCAACTACCACATAGATACCCTTCGAGTGGCAGTAATCGCCGATGACTTTTTGTGACTGGAGAGGACTGTTGGTGAGGACCACTACCTGGTATTTATCGAACTGCGACATGTCGCCATCGAGGCTGGTTCATTTATGTTAATTCAGACTTCATCACCAAAAGGTGACAGCATTGAAGAAGGAAATGTTACCTTGAAGCATCATGAATCTTGACTGGAGTATAAGCGTTCAGTTCGGCCACTCGTGGGGTCGTCGCATCATGTCTCGGCTTGCCGACATCCTCAGGCGTAAGAAAGAATTGGGATGACAGATCTGCGATCTCAACAGGTGCTGGATCGTAAAGCGTCAAGCTCTTTACACCAGCCAGAGCGATGTTTTTGGCGATTTCCACGCCCAAGCCCTTGAGGCCAATGATAAGCACGTTGGAGGCTCCCATGCGTTTCATGGCCTCATGGCCAAGAACGTAAAGCTGTCGACTGTAAAGAGATTCATCGATTTCGTTCTGGCCAACGGTAGGTTCGTCTATCTGCATTTCGGTCGCAGAGTCGACCTCTGGTGGATTTAAGGTCTATCGAGCATGCTCAGTTAGCACCAAGAAGTAAACAGCGCCCAAGCTTGCATCGTTACTTTGGTCGCGGTAGTAACACGACAGGTAGTGACAACGTGCTTCCAGGACGCTACTCATACAAGTAGAGTCGTCGCAAACAAGTTCCAAGCAACTTACAGCCATGGCTCGCTTCGAGTCTTGCGGAGACGTCGTGTCGGAGAGCTTTCGCTTCCCCCGCACGTCTGGGCTGGCCGAGGATGGAATCTTGAACAATGAGAAGGGGGACAAGTTATAAGCGATCGTTAAATCGGCGCTTATCTGCTTCGAACCTTCGATTGTGTCGAGGGCTGAAGCTGCTGGTGTATGTCTATGTCTGATTGATGTAGGTAAACGCCGATGCTGAGGGAGGATTGGGAACTGAGGTCCCACTTCTTGCCGTTGATGAGGTAATAACGGGCCAGATGGAGCTGAGTGAGCAACTTCGGAGATCTGGAAATCCACACACACCAGTGACACAACACCAAACTAAACCCAAGACGGAGGTTCATTCACATACCTACTCGCATCTACCTTCTGAGCTGAGCTATTTATGTACATACTCCGTACATTGAAAATCGAATCCGACTTTTCCCTGTGATTACATGTGATTACAGCTGTCAACCATGTAACATGTTCCTCATGCATTTGCAATTTTCCCTTATTTTCCTGTAGAACCGGAGGGAGGTCGCGACCCCAGCATTGGCCTCGTCATCTACGGAGTACGCAACACTACCTACCCCAGTAGGTACCTACGTCGTCAGAGTGGCTGCTTCCGCGTGTCGTCTCGAAGTAAACGTACATAGTTCAACATCATCATAGAACTCAGAGTGCACATTTACGGCACAAATGGATTCGTTAAGGGTTGATCTCATTGACTCCAGAGATGATGAACTCACACAACCACAAACGGTCTCATTCTCTTCTTAGCTCAAGCGCCTCAAGCGCATCACGGCCACAAATCCAGGAGCAACGCTGCGTTGATAGGCAAAGCTCCCTTATTGGAGTAAAGCGAAAGAGAAACAACACCTAGGTAGTAACGGCAAGGCGGATTCCTGAGCATTTACACAGAGAGCCTTCTGAAGCCTGATCATCTACCTAAATATTTTATTCTTGCAACAAGCCTTCGGCTTAGTGCTACATACCATGCCGGAACTCTAATACACAAGTCTTGTGGAGCTGCTCTCATAATGGAACCACATGTACGATGGTTTTCGTGTTGTCTCGGTACTCTCTTTTTGCAGTTAGCTTGGTTGAGAACGTTGGTCCTACTACAGTCTACAACAAGTGAAAGAAAGTACTATCAATGCCAAATTACTTTAGAGTTTGTAGCCGCCACGCGCCTAAAAGTCAAGCCAACGATTAATCGAACCCCACCGTGGTTGTGTGAAAATTCTATCTACCTACCGGTATGATCTGGGAGTAGCTACCTACCTAGATATCAACGCTTAGTAGATAAGCTCGTGCCCAGAACATTAACTCTGCCTTGTATGATGATGTTGGACAGATGGCCAATGGGCTGGGATATAGGCCAGCTCGTCCGTGGACGTTGCACCTTGAGTCCTTGACCCAGCGAGCACCTAGCGAGGATGTCTCACCGACAAGGAAGAAAAGATTATACAAGTGTATACAAATTTCGATAGCTTCTTTATGCCATTTGCAGATCTATTATTTTTCATCATCATCATACCGACATGGGCTTATTCATGAGTCTTTATCCATGTCCTTCTTGCGGCGTGCCGAAACTATGTCTCGCGCTTTTTGCATTCGCTCGTCAGCCATGCTGTTCCTCCATGAGCAATTTTGTGCAAATTGACAGTAACCGCACTTGAACGCTTCTTCAATGTCCACCCCCACCGCTTTCCGTTCGCCTTGCCACCAGCTCATGTAGCCTTTCAAATATCCGTCCAAAACCTGACTGGAGACTGGGAAGTCGTGTTTATCAATCTCGCTGCCATCGTCTCTGTGCACATACTGAATCCGAAGCATCTGGCCCATTGATCCATCTCCTTCTGGAAAAGTTTTTTCAACCTCTGCCTTGACTAAAGATATCAGCTCTCTAAGAGTCTGATACTTGAGTTGTGAGGAACTCGTCACGTTTTCTGCGACTTTGGCTTCAAGGCAGCCAGTTTCGCCAACTTCATTCGTGCCCGAGGTTTCATCCATTCGAGAGTCGTGGAATACTTCATTATGAAGATCCCCAATTTGGGCAAGAAACCGATCGGACAATGGACTATCTGCATCGAGTCTATAGCGACGAAGTAGGGCAAGAAAATCCAACTCCCCGGCGGCTATTTGTGAAAGGAAACGATGATATAGCATGACCTGGATTTTAGCCGGTCGAAGCACAGACTTTGGTACGCGACCCAACGACCCCCTCGTTTTCACCTCGCCTACATATACCAGGGGACAGAGGGAAGGTGCTTTTGGAGTAAAGTTTCCGTCCACCCCAAAGAAGTCCATTAGTGACTTTTGATTGGGATCGCGTTGGATTTGCCCCAGAAGCTCTCTTTCGAAGTCTGGATTCGGATTTTCGTGACTGACTACATCCACAACGCCGTTGACAAAGTTGTCTTGGACGACTCCCCAGACCTCAAGCTCTCGTGTAAGGCCATTCTCGCGCAGGGTCCGCAGACCGTGTATGAAGTTCCATAGTCTCAACGCAAAACCGTCCTCCTTTGTTAGCACATCGATCCTGACTGTCGTATGGACTTCGTCCTCGAGTTTTTTGTGAATTTTGGTTCCCCCTTTCATGGCTTCCGTCCTAGTGCGCCGGCCGTCAGGAAGTTCTGTCAATGTATACCAATATTGCAATTCACACCAGGCACCCGCCGTGAGATCAGACACGGCCAGCGGTCGTTTGGGAATCGAACGAAATCTTTGTAGTGGAGAGCGGTCATCCTCGCTGCCGGCAGACTCCCCAGTTGGAGTCTCAACAACTGCGCCTTTTTTCCGGGATCTCGCGAGCGTCGCCAGAGCGTGGCTCACTAATCGCTTCGAGGTCAGTCAGCAGCAACATTCTCAAGGAAAATCAAAGAGCTTGCTGATACATACAATCGGGGTACGTGACGTCTGCGTTGAGGGCGACGGATTCCGGAAAAGGTGGTAAGTCGCAAGCAGCTTGGGGCGCCTGAAACCGATCGCGAATGTAGGGGCGTGCAGAACTCGAGCTACCGCTGTGGTTAAAAGTGTCGGTCTGACTAAATCTGCCATCTGAGCATGCTGTCTCACAGCATGGTGCCGTAAGTACATCGGTCACGGCAGTCGAAGGGCACGCCTGGTTCGTTCTTGTGACAAGCTGAATCAGAAGCTGTTCGTCTTCTGGTGAAAAGTCGGATCCGTAATTGCTCTCGTAATCCGATGTTTCGTGCGCGTCCATTTCAATGTTTACAGCATTACATTCTGGCTGCGTTTATGGAGTTGTAAACAGTAACGTCAATTGGTCAACCCCGTTTTGATGCCGGAGCCCTGCAGACTTGGGCGGCTAGGTCGGGAATCGGGATCATGGATGCATGACGGCTGGTAGTCACTGGTGACTCGCGAGATGCACGCGATCACGTGCAGAGCACGTTTTGACTCATAGTCATGATGTCGTATACCTACGGAGTACTCCGTAGGCACCTAGGTACCTGTATTATAATAAGGTTGGGACAAATGTGGAGTACAAAAATCCGCTAAACCTAACTTGGTAATCCGTTTTTCTACGATTTTTGTTCTGAACTTCTGGGTCTGCGCCCAAAAAAAAAAGTCCAATGGCGAACTGCCCCATACTCGCGTCGGGCTCAGGTGCTGTGTAGTAGGGTTCAGGGTTTGGCTTGCAAATGTTGTATTCAGCTTTAGCGTATAAAATTTTATATCTTGGTCGTTAAACTACCTCCCGTAGAGCCTCTT
>QEQW01000157.1:0-46527 GCA_004016085.1 Claviceps quebecensis
TTGCCCCCCCCCCCCCCCCCGCCTCCCAATGCTCATGCTGTACTCCGTAGCCTGTTGCATATTGTGCCGAGGTGTCTTTCGACGACATGAAGACTATGCAGAGATATGCAACGCTGATTGGCCGCGTACTCGCGAATTAACTCTACCTACATGCACAGCCGGCCATCTGACATCCGTGGTACCTGGTGGCCCAACGCAACGCAGGATAAAGTGCAAGCTGTACTGCAGGCTTCGTGTTGTATTTATAGCGTAGCCGGCTTCATCTATTTTTGAAACGTAGCGCCGCGTGCTGCGTCGGGCAGTCTGCTTGCTGTACAGCCAATCACACTCACTCGTTCGTGCGTATTACGGAATAAATACCTAGGTATGTACATATATATACTGGAAGGCAACCCCATCGGATCGTACGTAGGTCTAATAAGGTAGGTAGGTAGGCATCAGTGGCGCGGAGGTTTTGCTTGTTCATGTTGCTCATCTGGGCTGGGCATATGGGTTCACCCGGCAAGGAAGAAAAGGGGGATAATTATCCTCCGCAATCGCACTTCTACTGTTCTACATGCCGCACATACCCGGCCTCTGAGGCGATCCATACCCGTGTTGATATCCGGCATCATGTATCCCTTCTCTTTTACTTTTCCTTTTTCTTTTTTCCCTACAGGAACTCCTTTTCTTTTCGTGTCCTGAACGTATCCTGGAGAAGGCTACTAGGTGCCTATATAGATGAATCAACCAAATACAGCATCACGATACACGCGGCACAATACGCGCTCTCTCCCGCCACTGCATATACCTACACGGTGACGCGGACAGCACACAAACACAAACACAAACACAACCGCACAAGCACATATTGTTAGTAAAGCTGAACTAATATCTACATTGCTCAGCAGCCTCGCCAAGCCGCCGGGTAACTAAGCTTCCCGCGTTGCACATCCGCGAGGCATGTTTCAGATCAGAATGCTCTCCGTGACTCCGTCCTGTAGGTATGTACACCACGGGTAGGGTAGGGTAGGTCCATATACATACATAGCCTGCATGGTCATTCTTTACTTCGCGGTTCTTTTCGGCGAGAGATGCGGGTTTGATTCTCGCGGCTGTGTCGCGTCGCGGTTCTCAGACTCCCGCCGTAGTGTCTCGGTTATGCCGGCCGTTCTCTCGAGACTCGAGACTCGAGACTCGCCGCCATTCCATTTCCTTGTGGCAATGGTACCATACTCCTCCGTTCTTGATACGGTGACCCACGTGACGACTTACAAGTTACAACCATCCATATGATTATGTATAATGTATCTCGAAGTTCTTTTGTCCGTTGTGTTCGCTACCTAGCCTTACCGGGCCGCTTGATTCGGGGGAAGACGTACCCGGTGTAGTATGTACACACACAACATCGTCTGCGCGGCCCCAGTTCGCCGACCCGGAGCATTCTCGTGAGCAGTGAGCACTGAGTTCCGAACCGGGAACCCGCGGTGCCTAGTACCTACCTACACTCCTGAGGCCAGAGTCTTTTGCCGGGCACCCTTTCCCTGACTCCTGATCAAGTCTCGGGGACTGAGTTAGAAAACGACTCACGAGGGGCGGCTCTGGAGGACAGAAAGTGCGGTACGTGAGTGCTGAGGTCTGAGATGCTGTCACCTGTGTGCCTACCTACCTAGCGTATGAGGTCGTATCGGGAAGATCGGGAAGTCGTTCGATCCATCCGAGTAAAAACTTAAAGGACTCCGTATTATGTATATGGAGCGCGTAGCGTTATTGGCTGAATGATTGGCTTGGCATGGAAGGGGGACATGGCCTGTGTGTGTAGAACTTAGATTTAGAAGTAGTCCGAGGGGAGAGGGATAACAATATGACATAACAACTCAGATGCTGCGCTTCGTACTGTTTGACGGTGATGTGAGTTGAGGATCCCCAAATCTTTTAAACATCCATGTACGGAGATCCTCCTGAAGGCTGACTCCTGAGCATCACCGTATCACGATGAGAAGGCTACCTATTTCCTCTGAGTGGAAGTTTGTAGTGGGTACGGAGTACATAGATAGGTGCCTAGGTAGCTTATTGGATACACGTATACCTATTACCTACCTACCTACCTACCTACCTACGTACTAGGTTGGCTGAATGAGTGGCTTGGCATGTAACTTGTAAGTGGGCTATGGCCTGTATTGTTGAAGTACTCCGAAGGGGAGAGGAATGAGTCGAATGCTGCGCTTCATATTTTCTGATGGTGATGTGGACTGAAGTCTGAGGATTCTGTGTGCATCCTCCTGGAGGCTGAGTATCACGATACTGTATGGGCGCCAGGTCCACCGTCCACGGATGGATTTTACGATTCTCAACAACGAGAGCACGTTTTTCATCTTGAAAGCGGGCGTGAAACCTTCATTCACTCGTTCTGTATCAAAGGCAAAAACAATGGTAAATGACAGACAGGTCAGTGGTTCAACGTACAGTACCTAATGTATATGCATATGGTACAGGAGACTTGGATCTTGGTTTCTCAATACGGTTTTGGAGGGCCAGAGGGCTCACGTACCGTGGTCCGTATATGCCGTTTCCGCAACATAAGTGCCAACGTGAACGTCTCTCTTCCAAACGCTAGTAAGGATGTAAGGATCATAAACATCCCCAAGCTTCGATGGGAAGTAATCCCTTTCCCTAGGACTACGAAGAAACCAACTCGCTCCTAGTATCAATGTCGATCTTGACTTCGTGGTTCTCTTTCAAGTTTCAAAGACTAGTGGCCACTGTTCTTTTCTCAAGATTTCTACTCAGTCCTCGACTCCTCGAAACATGGCTTGCTAGTATCACTCCCTCTCCCTATGAAAGTGTGCACCGGTCTCTTGGCTATAAGACTAGGTAGTAAAAGCATCGAGGTTTATTTTACCCCGTTCCGTGATATTATGTAGAAAAAGCCCCTTTACCACAAAGGTCCTGCAGGCTCTTCGCGCTTCGCTCTCTCTTCGCTCTATAACCCACGAGGAAGCCCCTCCCTCCCCAACCAATGCTTTTTGTCTACCCACCCACGTACCCTTCATAACCTATTGTCATCCCTGACCAGTGACACCTGATCCTATGCCCTGCTAGCAGGTCTTTACTTCTTCATCTTCTTCACAGTTATATCACTCCCACTGCTCAACACACTCGCGCTGCGCTTGAACGCACTACTCACCGACCGCGAGAGCGTCTGCCCCCCCTCCTCACCCTTCTGCCCCTGTCCAGGTGCGCGCCCTTTTCTTGCATCCTGGGTATTCTCCGCCTGTGATTCCCCCTTTTTGTTCCCAGACTGGGCTACTGTCACGCTGCTGGCTGTGCCGTGGCCATGATTTTCGGAGTCATTGCCGCTGCTGTTGGGTTTTTTCTGTGCAGGGATAGAAATGGAGGCGTTGGTCTTTTCGTCGTCGTCTCGTTCGGGTTCCTCTTCTTCGTCGCCATCATCGTCATTGTCATCATCATCCTCCTCCTCCTCCTCCTCCTCTTCTTCTTCTTCTTCTTCGTCCTCTTCCTCATCTTCTTCTTCCTCCTCCTCGTCTTCATCTTCATCTTCTTCCTCTTCTTCATCATCGTCGTCGTCGTCCTGCTCCACCTCCCCATTTCTCGCAGAGGTCTTCTTATCTACGCCCGAGCCCGCCGACGCAGAAGGTGTCGCACCATGTACCTTCTCCCGCTCCGCCTTCTTAGCCTGCTCAATTTTAATCTCCCCATCGAGCTTGTCGGACACTTTGCGGGCATCGAGAAGACTGTTCACCGCAGCCAGAAGCTGTTCGTACTGCGCAGTAGTAGCGGCAGTAGGCATGGCAAGCTTGGCAGGCACATCCAATTCATTGAGGGTATTATTGATGCGTAGCTGTTGCTGATTCGATTTGTGCGTGAAGAGCTTATTAATCTTTTCGGTGCGAAAGGTAGGCCCTGAGCCGAGACGGTCGTGGTGCGTGACGCCATAGATGGCCTCCTCTTGGCTGCTGAGTTTTCTGCGCTCGGGAATCTGTTGTTTCTCTTGCAGTTGCTGCTGTAGCTGCTGCTGTTGAAGCTGCTGTTGAAGCTGCTGTTGCTGCTGATGGTGTAGGTTCTGCTGCTGTCCTTTCTTGCCAGCCGCGGTGGGCGTAGAGGTCGCGGTGTTGGAGTCGCGCGTAGCTGCCGCGGAGGCACCCGCGCTGTCCCGTCTGCTGGTTTCGGGGCCAGTGGAAGAGCGATTCTGACCACCTGCTGATGCTCCTGATGCGATTGCTCCCGCAGCGGCGGCAGCAGAAGCGGTTGCAGCCGCGACGCCACCGGATGGCGTGTTGGCCCCGTCGGTGCCCATGATGGATTTTCTCTTCTTGGACTTGTCCACATTCATCAGGTTTTGGAGTAGCGTCTGCAGGCCAGCCGACGATTTGAAGCTGCTGATGTCCGTCTCCGTTCGGGGGTAGTCCAACCGGTTGTACAGCTCCCTCCGCTCCTCGTTGAAGCGTTCACTCCGCGCCAAGATGCGCTTGATTTCCAGGAGCAGCGACTCCTCCTCGCGAGCCTCCTCCTTGGACCGCGATAGCGTGTTGACGGCGAATTCCTTGCGTACCTTCTCCTGCTTGGGATTGAAATGCGTCATCAGCTCGTGGAGCGCGTACTCCTGCTGCGTCATGTACTGGAGGGGTTTCTGAATGACCATCATCTTGGCTGCGACCTCGTAATACCTCGCCTTCAAGTCCTCCAGCGACCGCGATCGAGAAGTAGGCACAACGGCTTTGCTCTCATCCCCGTCTACGTCCATTTCGCCATTCGTAGCCGAGGGTGTCCAATCGTATCGATCCCAGATAACGATCCAGCGCAGATCGAACTGGCCAGCCATATCCATCAAATAGTCCGTTTCTTCCCTCGTCCAGTCCTCATTCTGTAGCGACATCACGTATTGGTCATCGGTGTACTGTGGCACCTGGATCTTGACGTTGAACTTGGCGAATATCGAGTCCTCGAGCTCCCCAGGGCCTGATGGCTGCGATTGTCCTTGGTCCCCGGCCCCTGCCGCTCCCTCCCCATCTTTCAAATCTTTTCGCCTCCAATGTCTCAGCACCAGACTCTGGTCATCGCGTCCGGAGTTCCTAAACGGGAGCAGTTCCCATTTTGCAGCTGGTTTCCGGCTCGCAAACCGGCGCTTTTTGAATTGTGTGGTTTTCGGGACAATCGCAATCGGATTATCGCCTCCGAGGCTGAGCACTTCGCGCGCTAGGCCCTTGAGACTCGGTCTGGCTCCTGTGGGCTTTTGTTTTTTGGATGGCCGCAACCCAGATGAGTCGCCTAGGTTGAGGACATCACGAACATCAGAGGACGTCATCTTTGTTTAGCTGCACGCGCGCGCGCTGGATCAAGTGCGCGCGGTGTGATCGGTGATAGTGGGGTTCTTCTGGATCGCCGAGGTTTGGGAATCATGCGTTATGTATTCGTATACGTTATGTATTCGTGAATGGAGTTTCATGCACAGTTTAATATCCGCGTCATGGCGCGGCTGCTCCGGAGGCGAAGCAAAGTCCCGAGTTGCATTTGTGGTCTATTCGCGGTGTGGAGGCGGATACGTTTGATTTCTTCGACAAGTGCTTTCGTTGTCGTCGGGTGTGGAATTTTCGTCTAATAAATGTCTATGTTGCGAGCGGAATCAAGAGCGATCAATGATCATATGGACTTGTCTCCGTAGACATGCGCTGAATTCCGGCGTGCACGTGACTTTTGCAGGGCTGCGGTCAGGGGGGATTGACAGCGAAACGCGCTTCTGATTGGCTGGCGCTGGCTCGAGGCATGCAACCACCGACAAGACAGACACGGTAAGCCGCAAAGGAGGTCCCGATCCGCATTTTCGACCAGCTTCGAAGTTGTGTGACGCCAAGTTGCTTTATTCCATGGTGATCGGCCCCATCGCATTGCCATTCTCTTCCCGCCTTCAATCCGCTGTCTAATTTCTCTGTCCCGGGGAGCTGGGCCAGGAGAGCTCGAAACCATCGACTACGCCAGAAGAACCTACTCAAGCGGTCTTTCACAGTCTTGCGATCCCACCACAATCATGAAGTTCGCCCTCCCTCTCCTGTCGCTGGCCTCGGCCGCCCAGGCACTTCACTTTTTCATGGACGGCGCCATGCCGAAATGCTTCTTCGAGGAGCTCCCCAAGGATACCCTCGTCGTGGGACACTACGTCGCGGAAGAGCACGACGACCGAATCAACGCGTGGCAACAGCACAATGATATCAGCGTGTACATCTCCGTCGATGTACGCACCACCTTCCAGCTCCCCCCTCCCTCCCCCCTTTCATTGCCACATCTGTGCTCCATGGCTTTCTTGATAGCAAAGACCCTATGTACTAATCACAATCTCCTCAACAGGAAGTCTTCGACAACGACCACCGCATCGTCTCCCAGCAAGGCGCCTCCTCTGGCCGCTTCACCTTCACAGCCCACCAATCCGGCGAACACAGAATCTGCTTCGTCCCCTCCTCCACCAGCGGCCGCACCGAATGGCTACACTCTCACCTCCCCAATGGGGGCATCAAGATGAAGCTTGACCTCGCGATTGGCGAGTCCGGGACTATTGAAAGCAGCGACAAGGCAAAGCTAGAGGACATTGCAGGGCGAGTCCACGATCTTAATGCCCGATTAAATGACATCCGAAGGGAGCAAGTTTTCCAAAGAGTGAGGCCTTTCCACGAAGCTCCCTCCCCTCCCCTCCCCTCGCCTTTTCGTGGGCCGCAGCCAGTCAGTTTCCTTTACTAACGTGTCCATCTTTTCCATGATAAAAGGAGCGAGAGGCCGAATTCAGGGACCAGTCCGAGGATACCAATACCCGAGTCGTTCGCTGGATCATTATTCAGCTGGTTGTGATTGGCGTAACGTGTGCCTGGCAATTGTCGCATCTGCGAAGCTTCTTCATCAAGCAGAAGCTCACGTGAGCTGACACTTGGTTTCGATCTCGGTCCTTCTGATGATGAAAAGAGATGATATCCACGGCCCCATTTCTCTGCAGACCTTTATTCAGCCCCAATTTATGGAAAGGTCCCCCCCCCCTTTTTTTTTGCATTCGGGGTTTGGTGCTTTGCGCGCAGAGATTCCATCATGTTATTGTGAATGGATTGGTTGGATGTTATGCTGATTTTACGCGCGGATGAAAAAGGGGGGGTTGCGGGATGTAAGGCATGTTCCTTCTGGTTTTGGTAGAAGCCCGACATCATGAAATGGGAACGGATCAATAATGTAGTCTTTCAATGGGAATAACGTTTCAAAGCAGTACCTACTTGAGCACTTGATTATGCTGGAAATTGAGGAGAAACGCACGTGTGTTGTCGCCAATAACATCACACCTCACGTATACCTATAGGCTGCTCGACTGATCAAGGAGAAGCAAACTGTTGCTTAGCAATGCGCCGCAATAATTGAAACTCTGTACTCCATTACGATGTATGCCATAAGAAAAACACCAAACCCAGCCTATATATTCTTGCCAGCTTGTTACACCATACCCCTGCTTCGCTTGACTTGTTTGCTTTTCTGGCAACTTGACACGACTTCCGCCTCCCTCTGGCAATGCCCCGCGTAGTACAGAATCACCACTTCGACCGCCACCGCCAACCCCCTTTTCTAAACGCCCTCTGTATCACGCGCGGTGGGATGAGAAAAAATAGCCCGCCCCCCCCCTCATGAGCCCATGCAGGTTTCCTCTATTAAGTAATGGTGTGTGCCGGTAGTATAATGATGTATGAGTGTGAGTATGAGAGTGAGAGTGTCTTTTTCGTCAATATCGAGTATCGAGTATGTCTGATGGTCCATGTGAGAAGGGCATAAAGAAATGATGTAGAGCAGGAACCTGATGGCGAGAGAGGCAAAAAGAGAAAGAAAGAAAAGGAAAATCCCAGACATAATGTGCGCATCCAGCCACATGTGATGCCTGTGTCGTGACCGCCTGGCGCTATTCCTTGCGGCGTTCTGGAAGAGGGCTGTATGAATATGGTTTCGTGGTGGAAGAATGCCTGGCGTAAGAGTACCAAATGTAAGAAAGAAAGGAAAAACAAAATAGGAAATTTGTCCCGATCCCCAATCGCATCTCGCGTGTTCCAGATGGAAGGAAGAGCGCTGCTGACTCTCGTTAAGGCTAACTCTGAGGAATGATTTCCTTCCGTTTCTTGTTGTTGACATTATTGGCCGAAACAGAGCGGACAGAACGCATACCGTCGAATGCAGTTGTGAATCTAGACTGTGCTTGCACCTTGGGTTCGACCCGCGTATGATTCACGGTAGGGACGCCACATTGTCCAGATTTGTCTACGTTGCCGTCTGTAGGCATGTTGCCCATGTCGCCTTTGAATTCTAATATTGGTGTGATGGACAAGGTCTGTCGTTGTTTTGCCCCTGCCACGTCCTGGATCCGAGAGTAGATAAAGCCCCGGTCTGGTGGGCAACGTTGATTTTGCTGTCCTCGTTACAAAACACCCTTGGCAAGGAGGAGCAGATTGTGGCGGATGCAAATGGCGGGTATCAACATCGACGACCTTTGGAAAGTTGTCGCAGCACTAGATGCACAAGCAATCCCGCAAGCTCGTGGGAGGCATCTAGCCACAGCAGATTGTCTTGATGAACTTTTGGAATCCACTGGGTTTCGGCTCTGCCGGTCGGGGGTTGTTAACCTGGCTTACCGCCATCATTGGACTTTGCTGCTGTCCTCTCTGTGGTAGATTTTGAGCACTGTTCTGGAACTGAGCTTGAGTCGAGCCAGCGGGGGTGGCCATGTCGCCTCGAATTCCACCCACTTGGCTCAGCCTCTGTGCCGATGTGGCGCCGGGGGCGCTTGGCCGATCTCTCTTGTTGCCCATCTGCTTGATCGGTGAGGGAGGGGGAGGTTGCGCGGCGTTTAGGCGGCCGACAGTAAGATTCTGTGCTTGCTGGTGAGCCGTGGTATTCCCAGGACGAAGGCCACTGTGCAGTTCCATTTGAGAGGGGCCTGGACGAACGTTGGGGTTGTGGAGGTAACCAGGTCCATGATTCTTCATGGAGTCCCACCCCTTTCCCGAATCCTTACTGATCTTCATCCAGTCGTACTCGCCGTCTTCGACCTCTCCGGTGTTCTTTAGCGACTGAGTAAAGAGGTCGCGGAGATAATCGTAGTCGGGAGTGTCCTCAAAGCCCAGGTTGCGAACATAGGTCAGGTATTTGGAGAACTCCTCGGGAAAGCCCTCACAGAGATCCTTGATTGCCGTCGTCTGTTTCTTCTCGCCAATCTTTTCGTATTTTTGCTTGTTCGTGGCAGCCTTGAGGCCTTGCCAAGGAAGACCACCTCGGAGGAAGTACATGAAAACGTGGCCAAGGGCTTCCAGATCATCGCGTCGTGATTGCTCGCGCCCTAAGTGTGTGTTGATGCTCATGTACCGTGCGGTGCCGGACAACGACTTGCGTTCTCTGTAGGGAATATGTTGCTTCGTCTTGGGATCACGGTACTGTTTCGCCATGCCGAAATCCACGACATGAATGACGTTGGAAGCTTTCGTGCCAGGACGGCCAATCAAGAAGTTGTCGGGCTTGATGTCTCGGTATATCAGGTTCTTTTCGTGAATGGTCTGCACTCGTGACAGCATCTGCTTTGCAACCATGACAACCGTTTTGATGGTGAAGCGGCGTCCACAGTGATCAAAGAGGTCCTCGAGAGAAGGTCCAAGCAGATCAATGACTAGGATATTGTGAAGGCCCTCCTGGCCAAAGTAGTAGACATTAGGGATGCCGGCTAAACGAGTGTCAGTAAAATGCGAAGGGTGGCCACCGTGAAAAGGGTGTTGCACAATAGGACGGAAAGACTTACGGCACCCGACGAGGATTTTGTATGTTCGGTATTCATCTCGGAGCTGGGGAGCGTCACTCTTGCGAGGTTCCTTTATGAATATGTCAGTAAACAAAGGGAGTGTACAAGGACCGACAGCAGCAAGCGTGGCTGGCATACAAATTTGATGGCCACTTGTTGGTTGTTCAACAAATTGGTGCCTTCGAAGATGACACCAAAAGAACCCTCTCCGATCTTCTTGCCAACACGATAGTGGACGCCAACCACATTGGACGACGACGAGGCCATGGTGAAGGGTCGAAACGGGCTGCCTAGGGGCAGGCCTCGTGCGTCGGCGGGCGAATATTATCGTGTCCAAGGAATTAAATCGTCCGACAGAGGGGGAGGGGCGGAAGGGGGCCGAGTAAATGGGAGAAAAAAAAAACTATCTTGCGTCGTCAATCCAAGCGTGGGAGGGAAACAGGCGAGGCACGCAGTTTCGGAGTCTGTGGAACAGTCCGTTCTGGGAAAAGGGGGTTCAAGCCAGGCGACAAGACTCTCGGATGCGTGGAAGCGGACAAGGTAAGTCAGCAACGGCAAGCAGAAATAAGCATTTCTGGAACGCCGGTGCGGATGAAGCTGGGCGAGAGCAGTGCCTGGTTTGGAATGCAAGTAAAGTCTGCCTGTGATGCCGTATGCTGGTGGAGGAGGAGCAGGCAATGCAAAGGCGAAGAAGCTTGGGGTCTCGGGTGTTGGACACCAGAACCAGACCGGCGTGGAGTGGAGAGTCCAGACTCCAGGCCTCAGAGGCTCAGGGAGACCATTCCGGCAAACTCTGCGGATGGATGGGGGCTGGTGATGCTGCGGTGTCTGTGTGGCTGAGTAGGTCGCTGAGTGGCTGAACCTGCAACAAGTCCAGCAATGGTGTGGCGGCCGACTTCTATGTACTTATTAACAGCGCGCGACTTGGCTGGGCAACGATGCCTGCACTGATGAACCACGGACACTGAGACAGACGCAGACGCTTCCGCAATTGTATGCAGCAGAAGCCCAGGTTGCCTCCATTCACATACATTGAGTGCATAATGGACAGTTGTAACTTGTGGCCACTGGCGCTCCTGTTGGCCACTGCGCGAGTCGGCTACAGCGAGGAGACGCCCGTCAGGCGTCAACGGCTCAGCGCTAACTGGCCGGGCCGTAGGGAAGCATACGGAGTACAGGCTGATACAACCAAAAACTAACGTTCAGGACAACTGAAAGTCCATTGAATAGACTTGGCTGGGGTTCTTCATTCATTGGCCACCAAGAGCGAGAGTCTTGAGCGGCCTTGCCGGCCTTCGCTCCACATGCCGACCCGCAAATACGCAACGCAGAATGGGCCATGTGCCATTTCCGTCCTGCTGCCTGCATCAACCAACCAATGCCAAGCACAGAGCGGGAGGCTCAGCCACTGCGTTCTCACGCGCTGTTGCTCACCGTACCTGATGAAGGTCATCCAGGCAGACCAACACGGTTGAGATTGATGCCTGGACGGTGGCCTAGGCAACATTGAAATTTGAGACGCAAAACAATCAACGTCCTTACTAATTACGTCGATGCGATAGCATACAGGTGCCGCAATAACAATAACTCAATGCATTCGTAGTGCTCAGTGCATGCATGCGCTGCCCCAAGTGCTTTCCCTCTCTTTCTTGGCTTTCGAATCGGGTCCCTTGTTCGCCAGCCCCCAACGTTCTCAGCCAGGCACATAATCATATACCTAGAACGGATGATGAAAACCGAAAACGGTCCAACGGACTGAGATCTTGAGAGCCAGGCAGACAAGTTGAGACAACAAAGCCTCTCCTCATACGCCAGCCTTCGAAGGAAGTCGTCAAGGCGGTCAACAACGACGTTGCGAATCGTCACGAAATCGAGACCGCTTATCATACTGTGTCCTCAACCGCCATGGATCATGATGGATGGGGTGGATGGGGGCTATGGGGCGGGCTTGTCTTGTTGTTGCTTGGAGCCTTGGACACTTTGGCTGTGATCAATCACAGTCTACAGAGTCACAGCCTACAGGTGACAGAGGTGAACCGTGAGTCCGTGACAGCAGCCGCGCTCAGCAGCCGGGAATGGAGCAAATCTCTTGAGTCTTGCTAATTGACCCATCGGGCTATGTATCTCCGTATGTATCGAAAAGCTCCAGGCAGTGGACACGAAAGGCAAAGGCGAAAGCGAGCAGGGTTACTTCTCCAACGGTGCACGTCAATCTCGAATTTTGAAGCCGATCTCGCATCCTCTCCAGATACATAAGGACATGTCACATCGGCCACTCGCGACTCCCTCTCCAGATAGGTAGGTACCGGTACATACTGGCATCTATATACATATGTGCCCATCGCCGTTTGTACTCCGTACATGGGTTGATTCGTGCGGCATCCTGACCCCGGGCAGGATCGGCCTAATAACGGATTGCTCCAGCTAGGTATGTAATTAGTGCCTTTTCGTCCACCCAAATTCATCCAAGTCGATGGTGATGACTTTTGTTGTTTTTGATTCTTCGATTCGCCTACTACATACATAGCTACATACATAGCAACAAACAGTACGCACGACCGCGGCACGAGTGTCCGCTGGGATAAGGCTGAGACGCATATGCTCACTGCTCAAGTGCTACGTGAAGACTCAAAAGTTAGAACGCTCTTCCGCCGATGTCCGTCAGCTTATCAGCTCACGAGCCGCGATGAATTCCCGAGAATGAAGCGCCCTGGTCTAATTATAGGTATCTCGAGACTCGAGAGTCGAGACTGAGATTGTGCCTTGTGTGGGGCCTGACACCGATCTTGTCGTTTTGACTTAAGCTGCTGACGTCGTTGTCGTCGTGAACTCAACTTGCTGTTGTTCAAATTGCCTGGCCTCGTTCCCGATCTCTTCTTCCACAGACGCTAATGCTCTGCCATATTAACAAGGAAGCGCAGAAGATGGATCGGAGTTGGTATGTAGCAAAGAAAATCCTCGCGATCCATGCAATGTCACATTGGCACTGCGAATGCGAATGTACACATACATACCTACTATGCACAACGTTACTGTGAGTTACCAAAAGGACATTATGTATTAGTCGCTGCAGATGGCCCTCTAGATGGCAGCGTGTCAAGACTCCAACCGAAGCGACGAGCTTTCGAGGCGGCGACTCAATTAGCAGCTCAAAAATTGTCCACTGGCCGCAGGATCGAATCCTCTGACGAATGAAAGTCGGTGGGAGGCTCCCAGACTCGGCCACGTCAAAGGCTCCAAGAATCCGTACGGTGACACTCAGGAGTCAGGAGTCAGGATGTCGTGCAATTTGCGATGAGGAGAGGCGGATGGGAAGCGCACCACGTGGCTGCAATGCCAATTGAAAGACTTGTGGTTCACCAGCACAGTACATACTCAGTCTATTGCAAGCGAGGAACATAATAACACTGTCGCTCGTCACCTTCTCATAGCTCGTCCAACAGACCGACTTGTCGGAATTTGGCTCCGTCGATGAATGACTAGTCTGCCTACTCCGTACAAGTGCCCAAGCATGGTCATGCGACGGCGTTGGCGCCGGGCGCTTCGGACGCCTTTCGGCTTTGTTGTGATGATTTCGAGCCAGCTAGTGCATCTGAAGTTCTCAACACGAGGGGCATCTCTTCGGTGAAGCTTCAAGCAGAGCGACCCGCGATGACCCAAATCGTTGGGAAAGCTTTCATGGACCAGTCGACTCAATTCGCTTGACTGTTCTCCGCTTTGAGAAAGTAGGAACAGAATGTCACATTGCCCTACTTCTAAGTTTTAGCCCTACTATTCTCACCAAGCAGCGCATAATGATGTTGGCACATCGTGACATATGTAGATCCCTTGATTCAAAAGCTTCCCACGAGGTGTGAAGCCTTAAAAGGGGTTTTGGAAAGGCATACGTGTGTGGCGCACATATGGCTTACCCCCGCTGCGCACAGTAGGTAGGTATGTACCTATGTATGTACCTTACATGGCCTCGCGTTTTCGGCTTCGCTACGGAGTATTTTTGGTCGAAACAAAGCGATTGACCACTTCTCGATATATACCTGCTCGAACCCCCCAATATACCTGCAATTACCAGACCCGAATCTACTGCTACGATAATACTGGTATCAGAGGATGTGCATCATTATTTTGCGGAAAGAATAGCGCGGCGCGCCGGGGTACTCTCTACGGAGCATGCTCCGCGGAAGCACGAATGCAACCGCGTTGTCGACAGCGTGGCTTTCTTCAGTTGTCACCACGGACTATTCCGGTAAAATCAAGGCGTCGTTCGCTCCAAACATCCACCTTGATTGGGCCGGGTGTAACTATCCGCGGGGGCATTCGTCAATGACATTAGGTCTAGGAGGTACATACGGAGTACCTACATTCCTGTTCATGGCGGGGGAGCCTGGAGGTCGGCTCCCCCGCAAAAGCGGGATATGTACCTATGTATTCACTTTCAAGTTTCAACTCACGGAGCCGTATGTATAGACAGAAGATACAGCTGCGAGCTCCTGCCTTTTCCAAAAGCTCGAAACAAGAAGAAGCTTAAGTGGAAAACGAAGGACAGGCCAATTTTCCAATCCCTTCTTTTCCCTTTTTTCAGCATCAATTGGCGCTGGACTTCTTGTCACAAAATTCGCTCACCATGTCCAAACCACAAGATATGCCGCCGATGACGTATCGGTTTCTGGGCCGCTCCGGGCTCCAGGTCTCTGCAATCTCCCTAGGAGGTTGGCTCACGTACGGTGGCCATGTTGACAGAGGTACAGTGCAATTGCTCCATTGGAAATCGAGATATCGACCATGTTATCGGTTGGGGGACAAAGTTGAAAGGTGCGTTTAGAGCTGACTGCCGTCGTCCCGTGATAGAGGGCACCTATGCCTGCATGAAGGCGGCCTATGATTGCGGCGTCAATTTCTTCGACTGTGCAGAGGTCTACGCCGGGGGGGAGTCAGAAATTGTCATGGGAGAAGCTATCAAGAAGTTTGGCTGGAAGCGAAACGATCTGGTCGTCTCGACAAAGGTGAGCAATACAACGTTTGCCTCGCAGTCACTGAATTATCCCGGAACGCGAAAACGGAACGTTCTTGCTGACACCATGAGACAGATCTACTGGGGTCAAGCCTTTGGTGACAACGAGGTCAACAACAAGGGATTGTCTCGGAAGCACATCATCGAGGGCGTCGATGCCTCTCTCAAGCGCATGGATCTCGAATATGTCGACATCATCTTCGCCCACCGTCCCGACCGCCAGACGCCGATGGAAGAGACCGTCCGAGCATTCAACCACATCATCAATCAAGGCAAAGCCTTCTACTGGGGCACGTCGGACTGGAACGCGGACGAAATAGCGCAGGCGTGGCGATACGCAGACAAGTTGGGTCTCATTGGGCCTGTCACGGAGCAGCCTGCGTACAACATGCTTCAGCGGGAAAAGGTCGAAAGCGAATTCGCCCATCTGTACCGTGAGAACAATCTCGGCTTGACTGTCTGGTCGCCCATGCGCCAGGGCATCTTGTCGGGCAAGTACAAGGACGGTATTCCCGAGGATTCGCGCTTTGCGCAAACGAGCGTCGATTTCGTCAAGGGTTACTGGCAGCGCACCAGCCAGGATACCTGGAACGGCATCATCGAGCAGGTCAACAAGCTGCAGCCCATCGCGGACAAGCTCGAGATCAAGCTGAGTACGCTTGCGCTGGCTTGGGTGCTGAAGAATCCCAACGTGAGCACGGCCATCACGGGCGCCAGCAGGGTCGAGCAGGTGTATGAGAATTGCAGGGCCGTGGCGGCGGTGGACAAGTTGACGCCGGAGATCATGAACGAGATTGACGAGGTTCTGAGCAATAAGCCCCCTGCCATAGTGGCGCGATTTTGATGAACATACATGAAGATACACACCTAGGTAGTCTTGTCTGTCCCTTGTCTGTAGTGTCTGTAGGTAGCGTGGTAGCGTGTGGCTGCAGGTGACAGGTGCGTGACGAATAGTTTCGTAACGGCATCTTTTTTACATAGAGAGCATTTCATACAGGAGTACACATGTACAACCCGCTCAGAATCACCAGACCAGCGATCTGCGCCATTGAATGACGTCCACTCATTCACTGCCTATCACACGTGTAGAGCAACTGAAAAGTCGCATCAATTACCTGTTATTACTCGCGCATTTCGGCTTTGTCGGCGTCCTCTGCCAAACTGAGGTCGATCTATGTATGTACCGGCCGCATCTCTTTCTGGACGAGATGGATGCTACCCTCCCCCCGCGGACCAGTCTCGCCTGGTCATGAACCTGCCTCTTGCATCCTCGGCACATAAATCCCCTCCGCCTCCAAGCAAGCAGAGACCTAAAAACATCTCCAAGTTGCCAATTCCTCTTTGACGACCCTCAAGTAATTCAATTCCATAGATATCATCTATTCTCTTCTTTTGCACCATGCCGCCAGCCAACCTCCAGAAATGGTTTCCCTGGACCAAATCGCCCCTCATCTGCAACGGGCCAATGATTAACGCTGCGACACCTAAACTTGCTGCCGAGGTCAGCAAGGCGGGTGGTCTGGGTAAGTATATGTACCAACCATTACCAGCCCTGCCCTGCTCTCGTTGCAATTCTTCAAAGAAACGTGCCATATTGCATTGTATAACCATCTACATATAATCCCCCCATCGTAATCCATCTTTGAACTTGATCTTGCTAAAACAAACATACATTTACACATCCATAAAGGCTTCATCGCATCCGTCTTCGACACAAGCCTCTCCTCTAAACACCTCAAAACCCTCACAGCCGACCTGACCGAGGCGCGGTCCCTCCTCGGTACCTCATCCAGCAGCAGCAACGATGGCGGGCACCAGAACTCCAGCGTCATCAATATAGGCGTTAGCTTCATCACCTGCCACGAAAGCATCTCCCACTTCCGCGAGACGGCCCTCCCGGTGCTGACGGCCCTGCGTCCTGCTGCGCTGTGGCTGTTTGCGCCGGATGGGAATGTGAAGCCCCATGGGGGCATCATCCGCGCGGTCAAGGCCCTGGATCCGGCGCCGAAGATCTTTGTGCAGGTCGGGAATGTGGCTGCTGCGCGGGAAGCTGTTCTGGATGGCGCGGATGTGGTGGTCTGTCAGGGGATTGATGCGGGGGGGCACCAGTTTCGGAAGGGGATGGGGGTGGTGAGCTTTGTGCCGGAGGTGAGGAGTTTGTTGGAGGAGGAGTTTTCGGAGAGAGAGGTTGGGGTTTTGGGGGCCGGGGGGATTGCAGATGAGAGGGGGGTGGCGGCGGCGATGATGCTGGGTATGTTTTTCATGTTTTGCTTTTCTATATCTGACTTTTGTGGTCATTTTGGGCGTCTTGCGTTCTTCTGGAGTGTGCCACTTGTTGGACTTTGGGGACGGTTTTACTGACTTGATTTTGTAGGTGCGGATGGGGTCGTGATGGGGACAAGGGTATGTCGTTGCTCTTTTTGGACTGGACCATGATACGCATGCTTTCCCTCTTTGGTGATCTCATGTTTGTGGCTCTGACACTGGATTAGTTTACTGTCGCTGAGGAGTCTTGTTATCCCGAGTTTCGGAAGAAGCTCGTCCTTGATACTGTCGACGGCGGCTCATCGACCTTCAAGTAAGTGGTGTACCATGCCTAGCATTTTCTGCTTCTCCTCCTTCTTCCACTCTTTGTTCTTTCTCCCTTCTTCTCATCCTTTTCCTTCTTCTCTATGTTTTTTTTTGGCCGTCAGGACCGGGCCCGACTCCCACTGACATCTTCAGATCTTCCTTCAACGATGAGATCAACAGCAACACACTATGGGGACCCCTCTACGATGGCCGAGCCATCATGAGCACCATCCACCAGCGTTTTCTGGGTGGTGCCACGCTTCAGGAGCTGCAGACGAGCTTGAAGAAGGACTATACGAGTGAGGAGTCCATCAAGCTTATCAACACGTGGGCGTAAGTTGCCTTCTTTCCACCTTGTAACCCCCCGTGTAAGTGCTAGATCATGGCGGAGATGGGCAGTGACTGACTTGCTGCATGTTCCGAAACATTATAGAGGCACGGGAGTCGGACTCGTGAAGCAGGTCAAGCCGGCGGGCCAAATTGTCACTGAAGTATGTGAGGGGGCCAAGAGGAGAATTCGGCAGATGGCGGCGAAGCTCTGAGGATGAGTGATTTGCTTCAACGACTATACTTTGTTTCAACGAGTATATCTTGCTCCAACGAATGTACCTGTGGACTCAAGTAATGCGCATTCCTAGCATTGCGAATTTACTTACACGTCCACACAACGAATCTAAGGACGGCACTGTTCTTCTCCCCTATGCAAGTACTTCTGGCATTTTCTTCGAAGCCCATCACGAACACGCATTGTAGTATACAAACCATCAAAAAATATGATGCCTATCCCTGTCGCGTTTCCAATTTACATCAACACTCAGCCCACCCGCCCTGATTGCCACGGCTTCGGGCATATCCCTCTTGAGTCTTTACTCATTCTCATGACATAGATACCAGATAACAACTGCAAAAAATATTACACTCTCTTCGTAATTCTGTGTCCCCTGATCCTGAACTTTACAACTTGGCCTTGGACTTGGCCTTCTTCATAATAGGGTCCAGCTTCGTCGCCTTCATGATATCGCCCTTGACCTTGAGCTTCCCGGACATGAACAGACGCTGTGGGTTCGCAGACCCATCCACCAGCTTGCCAAAGTCCTCCTCTGAAAGAGTAAGAGTGACTATACGTTGCCAGGTTAGCTCACTATTCATCATTTGGGCCCCCAAATGCAAAAAAAAAAAAAAAAAAAAAAAAAAAAAGATGTTTTCTTGTAGGGTAGCAAGAAGAAAATAGTCGTGCGCTCGATGCATGGAGTCTTTTTTGTTTAAATGGGAAGGAATCTGCGCACGCGTGATATCCTAGGCAGGAAAGAAAAAAACTTACCAGTGGGCTTTCCAAGACCCTTGCCTACACGCCCTGACTCCTTCAAATCAACATGCCAACTCTCCGTCTCGCCGGCCTTGTTCTTGATGGTGAATGCAAAGACCCCGTTGGCCTGCTTGATGGCGGCTTTGCGCTCGCTGTCTGAGCCGCTCAGCACGCTGTCAATGGCATCGAAGGCGCTGCTGGAGGGGAATTTGTCTGCATGGAATAATGATGTCAAATCAGCGCATGCCTTTCTTCGACTTAGATAGCGAATTGAGCCTCAGAGGCGGGGGAGGGGGGGGGGGAGTTGCGCCGTGCGTTGAGGTTTGCGGCTCAGCTACGAGGACTGGCGGAAAGTGAGTTGGCTCGTTGCATTTCCTGCCGTTCTTGCCGCAGCGCATGTGAAAGCGAGACACTCGGATCATGGGAAGAGAGAGCAAATTGACATGGCACCTACCGTTAGCGAGACCCATTGTTCGTAGCGATTGTGGTGGTAGCGGTAGCGGTTAATTCGAAAGAAGGTGAGGCTACAAGTAAGAAAGAAGCGTATAGACTATGGAGTCGTGAGATTGTGTCTTTAGGTAAGTACGTATGCAAGGTTATGAGTACAATCTGCAGCAGGTGGTGTTTGTTAATAAATGAGGTGCGCGCGATCATGGATGGAAACTGGGGGAGTCTGGGGTCCGGGAGCGCCACCACCACTACTCCGGAGTCCGTAGGCGGACATGTGATAGCTGCCGAGGCCTGACATCATCTCGCTGCTGTCTGTGGGGGCGGCGCTGCGGCGGCGCTGCGTCCGTACTGCGGGAAGTCGCTTGACGAGAGATGCTGCGCTGGTGACCCTGACATCGTCGTCTACAGTGGAGAATCTGGAGATGGCGGCCGGCTCATCCACCGAAACGGAGTCGCCAGTTATGCCGAACGGCCCCAGACCAGACCAGACCAGACCAGTCTGTTACTACTGTATATGACTCCTGGACCTCTCCAGTTCTATAGTTGCTCCTTCAATCAATTCCTTTACCTATCATCCTCTCATTGAAACACAGTCACCAGACCAGACCAGCAGGACCCGCGGAGAAGAGGTATGTCAGGTAGGTATTCAACTGGTTTCAAGTTTCAGCTTTCGGGAGCCCAAGCGCATACATACATAGGCCATGTGCCGCCATGCTGCCGTCAAACTGAAATGCAATCGCGACGCTCTTTGAAATTCCCTTCTGCAGCCTATATACCCTGAAATGCCACAAATTGACGTTTATACAAAGAGACTGTGGCTTCATAGCCTGCAGAATGAAGCAAAGATGGGCCTATCCAGTGTTTTGTCCATGCTTTTTTTTTCCACACTCGCGGTCCCAAATCTTTTAGTGTCCCCCGGCCGGTACATTGTGCTCTCCAGATCCGTCTCTCTCTTTGATGAGAATCCCCGAACGCCTCGAACGCGCCTTGTGCCCTTGGCTTTCTGCCATTTTGCTTCTGCCTTCTACCTTTCACGGTATATATAATTGTACACGCCCTCGTTGCCGTCCTATCTTTACCTCCGAACGCATCTCATAATTCCCATTCTGGAACGGGAAAGTCGCGTTTCTGGGGCCAGTTGTCCGGTCTATGCGCGTTCAGATCTGGTCAGCTCATTGTGAAAGAGGCAAGAGCGGAAAATAGGGGGAAAGAAAGACAGCCAACTCGTGCTGAAGCAGAAGCGCACGAGAAACCAGAAGGCCATGACAAGAATAAGAAGCATGGGGGGTAGAAGCGCTTGAAGAACTCACCTCGTCAGCAACAACGTCGCCATCCTCCTCCTCCGCTCAGAAATGTCCTTCGCAGCCGTCAACCGCAACCAATCCCCCAGCATACTCCTCATATCTCCCTCCGTCTTCCCCAACACATCAATCCCCCTCTCCGCACACGCAATCCGCAGCTCCTCCGTTTCCAGCTCCAACGGCCCCCCGTCCTCAATAAGATTCATATCATCCCCCTCCAGGAACGCCATGCGCAACCGACCCTTAATCTGCCACATCCCCGGAGGCGTAAACCCCAACCGATCCCACATCAGGCCCGACAGATGCAAGCTCCTCAAGATATGCTTCCTCGCCACCACAGAGTCAAGGCGGGGACTCAGCGGCCCATGCGGGAACTGTTTTTCCAGCTCATCAAACGCGAGCCGCCTCCGCTGCTCCGCCTCGCGTAGCCCAGAATATATCTGCTTCGGGATGCGGCACGTATATGGCACCACGCCATTTACATATATGACCACTAGGGCTGTGAATTCCCCAATGACAAGGATCATGAGTCCGAAGAATGGTAGACGGAGCATGTCGTGCCGTACGCGCCAGAGGAGGACCCAGTCGGCGCGGGAGAAGGTCTTGGGGACGTAGTGTGGCTTCCAGATGGAAGGTCGGTCGGCGGCGGGGGTCTTTCTGAGCTTGTCTTTGAGGAGGCGTCTGTTGGCCAGTACGGCTTGTAGTCCATTTTTGTAGAAGGTTAGGTATCCCTTTCCGAGTTGGTAGATGTACTCGAACGTCGACTTGCATGCGCTTCGGTCGGAGACGTTTAGGGCCGGCGGTCGTGTCGACGCTGGGGGGTTGAGTAGCGGGTTTCTTGGTTGTCGAGGGGGTTCGTTGCGGTGTGGGCTGTGGGCTGGTCTCTGCTGCTGCTGATGATGATGATGCTGCTGACTGAAGAGTAGGACCTTGGATAGGGAAGGGCCGTGACGTGGTATTCTGAGCGTTGCGGAACGAGTGAGAAGACGGCCAGCGTATGGACGGGACGCACAGTGGCGCCAGGGAATGTGCGCGCTCATGACAGCTTTCTGCGATATTGCTGCCGTGGTTTGATGTCAGATGTCTGGAGGAAGTTTACAAAAATATTTGGAGTTCTCGGAAATGGCCAATGCACAGCTGGAGCTCCGCATTGGGCGTGCCGCGTTACACAGTTACACTATTTCCCGAACACCTGATTGGCCGAGCGTGGGGCAATGAACAGACAAGGCTGACCAGTGACGTAACGATACTCTCCCGCAACAAGTGAACTCAGAATAAGTTTACGTACTTCCTAATGACTCTGTAATCGAGAAAGTTTGCTTTTCTTCATACAAACTGATGGCGTTTGTCCAAAGTGTGGGTGTCTCACCGGATCTCGGGCGTATCTTACGTTGGTGACTCATCCCGACTCCCGAATTGCCAGAATTGGAAACAGATATGTATCCACCCCGACGGAAAAGCATGACATCGCGCCGCCGCCTCCTGACAACGGGAATAAAATGACTTTTGAGCCTCTTTCTGAAATATTGGTCCAACCATTACTTGACTGAAGACAGCCTCATGCAAATATGGTGCGTATTGCTGTTTGAAGCCTCAGGCCTCCTCGGGTACTTCTTATGCGCTTAGTCCTGACGAAATGTGTAGGTCCACGCCGATGCGTCCAACTTCGACGACGACGTCACCAAGGTGGAAGCGTATGAGCAGGTGCTGATGCAAGCCGCGGGATTATGCACAGAGCAGCGCAATTGGGTACGTTGAATACAACTTTCTTGCAAAACAGGCCTGGACCACGTTATTGACAGAAGCGTAGGTCTGGTGAGCACGTCTTCCTAATAAGTCCGCGACGTCAGGTCCTCGCGTAGAGACGCACTATTCTGAATCGTGATTCTTTGCTTTTCTCAGTAACTTGGCCAATGCCGCCTCTTTGCTCTGGTACGCATACAAATCATTGCCGTCTCCCAGCAAAGATGTCAATTGGGCAGGTAAGTTCTTTCGTACCCCTCGAGATATTCTAACGCCAGGGATATGTCATCCAAGTGTCTAATGGTAGCAATGTCGACGCAGGTTTCTACGTCCTTGACCCATCTTCTACAAAACCCCAGCTCATTCTGGGTCCATTCCAAGGCAAAGTTGCTTGTCAAACGATAGCCTTTGGCAGAGGCGTCTGCGGAGCTGCCGCAGCGTCGCAACAAACTCAATTAGTTGCGGACGTGGACAAGTTTCCCGGCCACATTGCGTGTGACAGTGACAGCAAAAGCGAGATCGTGGTGCCTATTCTGGCAGACAAGGATGGCGAGAGGAAGGTGGTGGCCATCATTGACGTAGACTGCACCGTCGAGAATGGATTCGATGAGCTGGACAAGGAGTATCTGGAGAAGCTGGCGTCACTGCTGGGAGAGAACTGTGATTGGTAGCGGGCTTGCAAAATCGTATTAGGTATGCATAAAGATGGACATGCCTGATCAAATTACGTTGACTGTCGGGCTAGAACAACGGGCGAAACGTTTGTTGCAAAATTGTTTCCAGAGCTTCCGCTGAATCCGCCGCCCTCTCGGCCTTTCGCCATGCCAATCCCGGGTCGACGCTGAAATCTCTCCCTTACTCAACGATCCCTCGCCTCATCGACGATGTGCCCCAATCCAACAGAATCCACCACGATCCATCACGATCCATCACGATCGAACATGTACGTAATCATGGACCGACGATTCGTTCTGCCTATTGCATCATTGTCCGATGCCTAGTGGTGACGCCAGCGCTGGGAAATAAAACAAATACATACTCCGTACATACTCCGTACACTCGAGATTCGGTTGGCCAGGGGAAGCTTACGAGGCTAAAGCTGCCCTGCAGGCTGCATCGTCATCTAGTGGACCTGCGTTAGTGGTGGAGAAGATGAGCACATGGAAGGAACAAAGGAAAGCTTCCATTGAACCATCGTCGAGAACGAGTCCGTGAAGGAACAAAATCTATAGCTTGGGCCTAGACTGGGCAACGTTCGGCGTGTTAGGCTCTCCGGCCCCAGCCATATCCGGCAGCAAAATGCATAAAGAATGATGCTGCAATGTCGTGTTCTGCCATGAACGAGGCTTGCAAGATGGGCAGCCGAAGCCGATGAGCCACTCACGAGGCGGCATCTGCCTCACCACGAGTCACCAGCCACCTTATTTTTTGCGCCTGGCCGCGCCTTATTACAGCCTGTTACAGGGGCTCGACGATCCAGTGATCCACCGGCGCGACGGCAGCGCTGCATTCGTCGTTCCCCCAGCCACCGCACCAGCTGTCCATTGCCCTGGCACCTGGCACTCCCCTGGCACTACCCTGGCACTACCCTAGGCCCTGACACTCCCTGACCCCGGGGCCCGGACCCTTGGCGCCATCGAGTGTCAACGAGCGCGGCTTCACACCCAGCTTCATGCAACAGCTTCCCGCGGCTGCAGCCCCACGACGAATCGCAACTCCGACCGTGACAAAACAGGCTGTCGCCCGCCTCGTCTACTTACGTTCATCATTTCCCCGTTCCATTGTATTCTCTGTTGAGCTCATTGTCTTCGCCGCTCTTTATACGACACACCTTGGGCCTATTGTTGGACTATTGGTCTCATTTCTTCATGATCTGAAACAACGTCCGCGAGTGTCGTCACTTTTGCGCTCGCTGTCTCGCCTTACCCCGTCCACGGTCCATGGGCCTTGGCCTCCGTGCGTCGCATCAAGTAAACATCGAAAACAAGGTTGCTATCGCGATTGCACACTCGGCCGGTCGAAATTCATAGTTCGCGAAACGCTTGACGCCGGGTGTGACACGCGAATCGCATTTCTCGCGCGCTTGTTGCTTTCCAAGCTTCCCACGCAATCATGGCAGCCAAGACAAAATCGTTTCCCCTTAAGGGTGGGCATACCGCGGGAATCTTTGCCGATATGACAGTGGATGGACCGGTGATTGGCACTTTGGTTGCCGTAGTCGACAGGGCTAAGAATCTGCCCAACAGAAAGACTATCGGTAAACAGGATCCCTACTGTGCTGCAAGGTTAGGGAAAGAAGCCAAGAAGACGACGACGGACATTCGAGGTGGCCAAACGCCGAAATGGTAAGTGGAATTCTTGGACGTCTAGGCATGATAAGCTGGCATAGCAGCGTGTGTCACTTGGTAGCGAGATACTGACCAGACACAGGGACCAAGAGCTTCGATTTACGGTGCACGACTCTCCAGATTACTACCAACTAAAGATGTCTGTCTTCACCGATGATAAAAAGACCGACTTGATTGGAGAGGCTTGGGTCGACCTGAAAGGCATCATTGTTCCTGGCGGTGGCCAAAACGATATGTGGCAGGGTCTGACATGTCGTGGAAAATACGCGGGCGAGATCAGGATGGAAATCACATTCTATGACAGCAGACCACGACCCGAGAGACCGGTGGCAAAGCAGAGGCATCAGGCCGTCATGGAACAGGTCTCTAGCGGTTCACTGAACCAGAGGACACCCGTCAAGAGGCGTCCTCTGCCCTCGGATCCTTTGAACGCCGAGTCGTCCACTCCGTCGCATGCCGCGGTCCTTCCGCCGCAAGATCAGATTCATACTCCTCGATCTCAGACGAAATCCGCATCGCATTCTCATTCTCATTCTCATTCTCACCCATCAAACATTCCCACACATTCGCCTCTTCAGTCTCTCGAATACAACAAGACGCCTCCCCAGGGCGCTAGGCCGCTGACGGAACGAGATCCTTATACACCATCACCACATTCTGCTCATCGGCATGGGCATCGCTCTGTCAGAGAATCATACGGTACACCGTCCCGGTATCACGATGAGCGAGGGCATAGCGAGAGGGCCCATGCGTCTCCCTATGACCAACGAGATCCACGTGGCTCGCACGAGTCCTTTCATGAAGGGCATGAGTTTCCCAACCAAAGATTTCTGCCATCTTCTCTGGAGAACGATACACCTCCTCCACCTCCGGCTCACCGTTCGAGGCAAAATAGTGCAGGGCCAGATGCCGGTCACCATTATGACATTTCTCCTCAAAAGTCACCAATGCCGATGCGCCAAGACGTGTTGAAGAATGAGGCTCACAGACACTCCATGTCCCCGTACCCTGGCCAGCCAATTTTTAAGGGATATGACACGTCCCCGTCGGCCCCAATGCAAATCGCTCCCGGACACGGGACGTCATATGAATCGCCATCATCACAACAACACCTCTCTCGAAGTGCTGGCTACAGCCCCGCTTACAAATCTCACCACAGGTCCATGCAGCCCACGGTTGAAGATGTTCCAGATTCGCCAAGTGTAGGTTATAGACAGAATGGTTCGCGCTCGACAGTGTCCCAGGAGGAGCTGAACTATCATGCCAGGCCTAGCACCTCTTCCGAAATCGTGAGCCGCTCTGCAGGGACCGGTGGTCACTACCACGGCCAATCCCCGCACTACGATTCTCGTCAGCACTCCGGCAACATCGCTCACCAGTCGTCGATTTCATCGTCGTCGCAGGCTTCGTACAACTCACAGTCGCAGCCGCACCGGGGCAGTGAAGTCGAGTTGTCTCATCCTCAGCGAAGATCGAGCTACGTACCGCCGCCAGTTCCTCTATCATTATCCCCAGGTGTTGATCTGGCACTCTCTCGCGAGTTTTCAGATCCGTACCACAATGAACGGCGCGACGACGACCGATATAGTACTTCTCAACATGCAACCCCCACGCGTGGACGACAACGGACCGAGGAGCCCCCTTCCTATGCTGGCTCGCCGCACGCCTATACGCCACAGTCTTACGATGGGCGATCCGTCATCACATACTCCAGTCGACCAGCCCCGCAAAACAACAGGCCACGGAACTCACCAAGTCCGAATCCCAATCCTCAGCATAGAATTCACAGAAAATCTGTGAGCCCAGCTCCGCTATCCGCTGAGAACAGGCGACACTCTGATCTGCCCTTTGGCCCGGACTCCTACAACACGTTCAATCCGGGCGTAACCGCACCCGGAGCCATGGCCGCTCACTCAGGATCCACGGATTCCAAAAAAATCATAGGGCACGACGGCCGCGAAATCGACCCATCTGACTATTTACCCATGGAGACCTGGGCACCCGAGCCCGAGCCCCGTGGGAAATCCAACCAGACATCCCCAGAGACCCGCATCATTGCCAGGCCCTCAACGTCAGGTGGGCAGTCCATGCCCATGTCCCCAAGCGGTCGACGACCTCTCCGTACCGTCGCCCGTCCAGAATCGATGCCCCCACAGCTACAGCAACGACCTTCTTCCGCGCTGCCCCCTCCGGCTAATGGCCGGAATCGTCTCCAGAAGAGGTCCGGAGGAGCTGCTTCTGCCGGGGCAAGCCCACTGGCTCCGATTTCACAGGGGAATTACCAGGAGAGGGGGCAGCAGCAGCAACTGCAGCATACGCCTACGAGAAGTCCTCGCGGGGGTGGAGGAGGAGAATCCTTTGAATATGCGAATTCGAGTGAGAACTATTCTCCACAGTATGGTGGAGGATCTGTGCCACCTGTGCCGGGAAAGGTGCCACTGGCGATTATGAGTGGTGCGAATGATGGGGGTGGAGGTATGGAGATGGCGTTGATGGAGGAGATGCGGAGAATTGATATTGGAGATGGGAGGTCGAGGAGGAGGGGGGGGTATTAAAGGGGGGTGTGATGTGATGTTTGATATGAGGAAGGAAGGGGAGGTATGTGTTATGCGTAGGTAAAGTATTGCATCTTGGGATGGGGACCTGGCGTTTTGTGCTTGTGCTTGAGAGAGAGAGAGAGAGAGAGAGAGAGAGAGAGAGGAAGATGACTTTGGGCATATAGACGGGTAATGCATGTAGGCGGGTTGATTTGGTGGTCATGACGGGATTGGAGGATTGCATACTGGCTGAATACCCTGTTTTTTGTCTTTGGGCCTAGGTGCAGGAGACATATAGTGAAGAAAGCTTTAGATCGTAACTTGATTTTTGGGCTGATCTTTTGGCGACGATAGTATGACGCATCATGATTTCAAAGATGGAGGTGATCGTGCATACCTAGTGTTTGATTCTCGCGGATTACAACCATACAGTGGCGTTTCATTTGTAAGAATAATGGAAAGAAAGATGGGAATAACTACTGGGTAAGGCATCTGTATAGGTAGGTAGGTACCTATGAGGTATGTATAAAGTTGAAGTTCTACGTACCTAAGGTACAGTCGTTGAAGAAAAGGACTCGTTGATAAAAGTGGGCCAGGTGCGCGAAGACAAAGCACCGAATCGCCATCGCTATCCCATCATCTTGCATTCTTGCTTCGCCAATCTCACTTGTAACATTTGTAACCTGGGTTCGGCGACGTCACTTCTGAATCACGTGGCTTCAGTGACTCCAGTTGTAATACAAGTAAGTTTGTAACAGTAGTCGGCCGTTCTCGCCCTCTCGACTTCCATTTTTTCGTCGACAGACATCTTTATTCAGACACAGGCATCAAATTTTATAGGCAGAGAAATTCATCAGATATCGACATCGTCTCAACCAAGACGAGACGACTTGTTCTTGCATATGTCCATCCTCATGACTTTTAAGTATTGTCGGACGTCACGTGACGACACCTTCGCCGCGCCAGACCCCACTAGGCACCAGGTATCGGTCGCTTCGAGCATCGACCCGTCTCCTTGACCGCATTGGCATCTCAGATTTGGCAGAAAAAAAATATTCCACAGTAAGTTGAGCATGGTCTGCGTAACGACATTGAAGCCAAGCGACCATCTAATTAATCGCAGACAAACCGCCGCATCGCCATCGCCATCCCACCCCGATCGAGCCGCTCGCGCAACTGCATAAATCATGGCTACGGCTCCGGTGGGACCTCTCCCGCAAGTCAAATTGCCCTCTGGCCCGTCGCCGGTCACGGCCGAACAGCGATACTGGAAGACGTTTAAAAACCAGCTGCTCATCCCATCCCCGACAAGCTACCCCGTGACGAACATTTCCTACAACAGTGAATCGTTCGTCGTCACGACAGGCACACGGGTGCAAATCTACTCCAACCGCACGCGAAAATTGATCAAGACCATTACGCGCTTCGGCGACGTCGCGAGGAGCGGAGACATTCGCCGGGATGGCAAAGTCATCGTGGCGGGCGAAGACACAGGCCGCATGCAGGTGTTTGACGTTAAATCCAGAGCCATTCTCAAGACCTGGACAGAGCACAAGCAGCCCGTGTGGACAACCAAGTTCTCCCCCACAGAGTTGACGACCCTGCTGAGCGCGAGTGATGATCGGACAGTCCGGCTATGGGATCTGCCCAGCAATGAGGCAACGACAACCTTTGTTGGACACAGCGACTATGTGCGGTGCGCAAACTTCATGCCCGGCACCATGTCCAACATGGTTGTCTCCGGAAGCTACGATTCCACAGTCAAGCTTTGGGATCCCAGAACAGGAAATCACTCCGCCGTCATGACTTTCAAGCACGCCGCCCCCATTGAAGACGTCCTCTCCCTCCCTTCAGGCACAACTCTCCTCGCCGCGGCAGACAACTCTGTCAGTGTACTAGACCTGGTCGCCGCGCGACCCCTCCACATGATCACGAACCATCAAAAGACAGTCACGTCCCTAAGCCTCGCCTCCAACGGGCAGCGCCTCGTAACCGGCGGTCTAGAAGGCCACGTCAAAGTCTTCGAAACAACCGGCTGGAACGTCGTCAACAGCGTCAAATACCAATCCCCCATCCTCTCCCTCCAAGTCATACCCTCCTCCTCTGGCTCGGGGGCCGAATCCAGCAGCGACCGCCACTTAGCCGTCGGCATGCAATCCGGCGTTCTCAGCATAAAAACCCGCCTCACCGGCCCAGAAGCCACCCGCGAACGAGAACGCGAAAAAGAAATGTCTGCCCTTCTCTCCGGAACAATCAGCACCCACGACGCCAAGAAATCAAAACGAAAGCGCCGCATCGAAGCCGCGTCCCGTCTAGACCTCATCGGCGAAGGCGCCGACGTAGTCATCGCCAATGAGGGCCGCGTATCCAAGAAGAAAGAACGGCCCTGGCAGAAAGATCTTCGCCATGCGCGATATCGTAGCGCGTTGGACCAGGTCCTGGATCGGTCTTCGGCGGAGTATGCGCCTATTAATGTTCTTACGCTGTTGCTTGCGCTGCGTCACAGGAGTGCTATGCGGGATGCGCTGGAGCATAGAGATGAGGTGAGTGTTGAGCCGGTGCTGAAGTGGGTGTGTGGGCATATTTGCGATCCGCGCTACGTGAGTGTCTGTGTCGAGGTTGGATTGCATTTGCTGGATTTGTATGCGGAGTATACGGGGGGGTCGGCCGAGTTGCATGATGGGTTTCGGACGCTGCATAGGAGGGTGAAGAGCGAGGTTGAGAATGCGCAGGTTGCGTGTCAGACGGGCGCCATGTTGGAGAGTTTGGCGGTGGGGGCTATGTAAGGGTTGAGTGAGGGCATAGCATGGAGGGGATGGAAAGGGCCGGCGTCGTGTAGATGTACTTTTTTTTGTCTTGGTTTTGCTTTCTGGCTTTGGGGGGTTCTTTATCATGCGCAGGGTTTTAATCGCATTGCAGAGGCGTTTTGGGGGGACGAAGAAACAGAAAAGGGATCACGCGGGATCCATGTATAAGTCACACAATGGAGGTGTTTACTTGGTAGATTTATGGATATCCCTTGTTCAATGAGGGCCCGGATAGCTTGCTGCGACACGATTGATACAGTTACCGAGATTCAGCAATTCAAGACTTCCAGAAATGCTGCTCGCTAGACGGCTTTTTCCGTGGTCCACCGGCCATAATGCTTTTCTAGGCATTGGACCATGTCCTGTCGTAAGTCAAAACTAGCCACGTCGGTCATTCGAGTTAGTAACCAAGTTCACGAAGTCTATTTTTAAGTTACGCAACCTTTTTTTCGAAAACTGTCAAAACAATTGTGCGAAGACGGTGGTGCTCTGACCGTGTCAGGCAGGTCGCGAATGAGGCATCGGTTCTCGATAGCCCTTGCTTGTCTTTCACCTGAGGAACTCGACGCCGCGACCTACCCTCTATCCTCTATCCCGTCCCGTTCGGTTCCATCCCACCTCATAGGCTCATTCCATCATTCCATTACCAGCCAGAATGACCAAATCTATACAGTATCCTGTTGAATTTGTGACGATCTCGGCTTCTGTGCGTACCAGAAATAGTAGTTAAAGTAACGATGCGCCTTGGGATCGTCTAGGCCCTTCCGCGCCATGGCATTCATCACCTCGATTTCAGCCTCCGACATTCCCAATGCTTGAAAGGGCCCTGAAAATATGGGAAGAACATCCACGACCGCCATTTTCTGGTACAGCCCAACAATCCGCATGGTCCTGTCCTTCGCCCATGACCCGATAGGCACCTTGAAGATTTGGCAATGGATGCTTTCAAATCCAGCTTCGTGCAAGAACGGTTCAAGCTCCGCTGGCAACTGCGCCCTCATACCAAACTTTTCGAAAGCCCGTTCGATCTTTTCATACAGGTACTTGACTGGATCGTCGTCCGGCATGGTTCCATCATCGCACAGGGGTGTGGGAAGCAATTCTTGTAGCTCGATCCAGCCTCCGGGACGAAGGCTTCTTTACGGCCACCCCCCGAATAAGCATGAATGTCAGCTCCGCTTATGGTCTATGGTGTGAGATGGTCCATGGAGGACAAAACGCAAGGGTACGCACTTGAAAGCATGCCCGAGAACTTGAGAGGTATTCTTCAATGTGGCAATCGTGAACCGGAAATGGGCAAGGTCGACGTCTCTCTCTATCCAGTCCTGCTCACAGTCGTCGACTAAGAATGTGACATTGACGGGGACCCATGCTGGCTGTATCGGCGCGATGTCTATACCACGGACTTTGGCGCTAGGGTATCTGTCACCAACTGAGCGAATGTGTCAGTCAGCAGACCAGCTTTGGCAATAGAGATGTTGATAATTTGAGATGATGACAGTTGATGAGGAGGTTTGCTCTCAAACATAATCGAGACAGGTCCGGTAAGCGGACATTCATGGTTCGTGAGCTTCACGCCCGGCTACCAACACACCTTCTACTGCCCAGATTCCTGTTGGAGTCCCTCTCAGTAAGCTTGCACACTGTGCGAAAGAAAGAAGGCAGCCAGCCAACCAGCCAGTCAGTCAGTCATACTGGCTACTCACCAGTACCCGTGCCGATATCCAATATCTTCTGCGGGTGGTCTCCGATCGGAGATAAGAAGGGCTTATTTTCGGTGACCATCATCAACATGGCGTGCTTCATGTCCTCTCTATTTTGTTCTAATTCATCGCTTGGGATTGGATATCGGCCGTCACCAACTATCATGTAGGGACGACCGCGTTCATAAGTACGGGCGGATATGGTGCTCGAGGCTACGCTTGCCGTGCCATCGTCATCCTCTAGACTAGAGAAATCGAGTTCGTCGTCTGCATGACTGCCGACTTCGATAGAAGGTCCCTCAATGGCGCGCACAGCCGATGAATCGGGGGGTTCTGTCGAGGCTCCTGCCTCGCGACTTTCAAAATCGTCTATTGCACCAATTTCAGGGCTGGTAGCAGCATCGCGGCTGGACGGACCCGAGGCCATTGCCAATAGCGACTTGAGTAACGAGCAGTTCCTGAACTGGATGTTTGGCCAGATGAGCTGAAATATTCATGAACTACAGGTTGTCGATAACGGGTGGTCAGGTACCAGGAGGTGGCAGATAGATAGGTATGTAGCGCCCAATATTACCGCCCAACCTACGCATACCTAAACCGTCTTGCATAATAAGGGCACAAAGTGGTCGACGGCTTTGAACTTATATGCAAGTTGCGGGGCCCTTCTCTTCAGGCATGCAGTCCTTTACTTTGCAATGAGCAGGAGAGAGGCCTTCTTCATGACTTTTACAAGGAACGCTGCCGCTGCGCCCTTCGACAACTCGTTGTCACTTGATTCGAAGCTTGATGCTCACGTGTCTGAAATTATCGGCGGTCACTGGGTGGACACTGGCCTCTTTGCCTTGTCAGCCTTTTACCTCGGTAGTTGCGCCACAATCCGAACCAAATCATCCGCATACGTCATACGATTCTATGTAGTATGTAGTATGCGTTTGCACTCGAAGTTCTGATCCCATGGAACTTATCACCTGGAGCGATGTTGCCACATACACAACTAATGCAAAACTTTACTCCTCGGTCTTGTAGACAGGCTGCGTCGCGCGGAGTTGAGCATATCACAATCGCGTGAAGTGAAAGATGTGCCTGTGTATAGAGATGGCCATTTCGCCAGATGAATCTCTTCAAGGAAGCACCCCTTTTTCTTCAAGGCCACCAAAGTTCGTTCACGTCGCACCTCACGCTTGAAGGCCGTTCGCGATGCGTTTCGACATCAGAAGCCGACCTAGCAGACGATTGGAGGGCCTTTGAGCCTGCTGTCACGTTTTCAGGAGTCAGACCTCGTAGGGGCTATTCCTGAATCCTGGGTGGTCGGGGACGGATTCCGTGTATGTACCTACTTCATCCGTCGGAGTAGCTGCAGCCACTCGATGAGATACGAAAGGCTCAAAAGGCATCCTCATAGTAATCCAGGCCGGCTCCGATGTCGAAAGGCGTCGCGATGGCCTCAAAGCGCAAGGTGCATCTTGATGAAGTGGTGATGTTGAATACTAATGTTGAATATGGACAAGGAATTGTAAGTCCTTGCAATAAGTGTCGTTGCTCGGCGCACATTTTTAGGGGGACGGGAATTGTGGAGCTTACTATATCGGGAATCTGTACTGCCCGAATACCTGACCTGTACCTGGTATGAGGTATGTTAGGTAGTTTGCTCTTCTTCGAACGGTGGCGATAGGTAAGTACTGTGCTACTGTGGTATTGAGGTACTTTTTCGAGTGTCATACCATGATTGTACGGTGTGCAGAAAGACAATCGAAGTTTCTTGATATGTTTCCATGGCACGTAGGTACATAGGTATGTAATTCGAAGTGCCGCGTGGAGTCTAGTTCCCGGCGTTGTTAGAGAAACCGCCATCCATCCCCGGATACATTACATACATACCTTGGATGTAGGCAGGTAGCTTCCACCTCGCACTCAACCCCCGACGACAAATCCATTATCCGACAATCATCACAAAACCAAAATGTCGCGTCGACCAGCAAAAGGCGACTACATCGAGACGGTAAGCCTCTCCCCTTCATCAGCTCCTTTTCGTCGTCCAACCTCCCACACAATTGCTCAAACAACCCCCAGGACACGGGCAACAAAGTCGCCCGCAAAGCCATCCTCGTCGGCACCCAAAACATCATGCTCGGTGGCAAGACCGTCATCCAGCCCGAAGTCATGATTAGGGGAGACCTCGTCCGCACCGCTCCCCCCCCATCCTCATCGACGTCCCCCTCCACGACCGCCCTCCCTTCGTCCACGGCCGTCGCCATCGGTCGGTACTGCTTCCTTTCGCGGGGCGTGCTGCTTCGGCCTCCTGGCCGTCTATACAAGGGATCCTACACGTACATGCCGCTACGGCTTGGCGACCACGTCTTCGTGGGGCAGAACTCGGTGGTCCAGGCCGCGACGATTGGGAACCACGTGCGTATAGGGCGGGATTGCACGGTGAATGAGTTTGCGATTGTGAAGGACTACGTGCGGATACTAGACGGGGCGGTGGTGCCGTCGTTTATGGTGATTCCGAGCTTCTCGGTCGTGGCAGGGAGGCCGGCGCGGGTGGTGGGCGAAGTGGCGGAAGGGGAGGTGGAGGACTTTGAGTTGAGGGAGGCGTACAAGAGTGTTGGGAATAGTCCTGCTATCGTCATGGCGGGAGGGAGGGTATGACATGAAATGGTAGGATGGAAGAGGGCTTCCTCACATTGTTTTCTCTCTTTTTTTTTTCTCCTTCATTTCTGCGGTCTCTCATCTTACTGCTGGCGTGCTATGCGAAGCTATCTGTAAAGACTGGAGAATGGAGGGCAAGCCGATTGAGCCAGTCACATCGACTATGCTCGAGATGTGAAGACGGGAACGAGGATGGTGGAAGGTAAAAGAATAGAGAGCCTGATATAGGAATGGCTGGCAACTTCTGTGTTTATTTGATACCCCAGAACATGAGCAGAAATTTACGAATTTGTAAAGCGCATTTGCTTAGTTATATTTTGAGCACTGGTAGCCCGTGAGGGATATGCCGTGCTGTGTTGTGAAGTCCTACATCACAGTATGGCACATCGCGAACAGACACCATCATCTCGATACCCTTCCGCTAGAACCGCCCATGTTCACGATGACTCACTCCCGGAATAGGCCTCCACGATCCTCTTGCCCACCATCTCGCCACTGCAATACGCCCCCGTCGCCGTCCCAAGAGCCACAAATGGCGCAGTATGCTCGCCCGCAAACCAGACTCGCTGCCCTGGCAAGCCTTCCCTCATGATCTCAACATCTCGGTCGCCATGTTCCAGACCGACCTGAAAATTGCAGTAGCTGCCGCACCCGGCGAGCTCATCCCTGGACCACTCCGTTGCAACAAACTCGACAGGCTGGCAGTCCGGCGAGTCGGCGCGGTAATTAGGTAGTCGGGAGTAGTACGGATAGAAGAACGAGCGGAGAAAGTGTGTGCGAGCTTCTGGAGTCGTCAAGCGAGCCAGTGTAGAGGCCATCTGTTGTGATTGCTCGCCAAATGTGTAGAAAAGCAGTGTTGGGTGGGCGTGTGTACCCTCTAGGCTTGCGAGTTCGACGGCTTCCTGATGCCACTGGTGCGGGTTTGTGTCCGGGGAGTACGTGGGAGAAAGCCATTGAATGAAGCCGTTTACCTTCTGGCCCTCGGGGGCTTGGAGCCAGAAGGCGCGAGGGAAGCTGATGTATACCTGGCACACTAGGTTAGCACTTGATGCAGAAAGCGATCTTGAAAAAGAAGAAACGGATGAATCGAAGGAAGGAGAAGGCGAGTATGATCATGATCCAACAAGAATGAACATGCTGCTCGGACTCTGCGGTGGTACCGGACGGAGGACTCCCTCAGGCCCAAGCCCCGACAGAGTCGTTGACAGCTTCTACTGCCATATGAAGGCGTAGGTTCGCCGTGATTAGATCAACAGTTTCATTCTTGATAATCTCATATGCTCGTCAAAGTGCTGCCTCTTTCAATCTTCCTGACGCTCTGGTGCACTTCAACCGGGACTTCGCTGATATTGATGGTCATGAGGAGCGATGAGTGTCGGAGCTCCGCGGATGCGAAGTTCTTGCCTGCATCGTGCATTTCCATATCTTGAGGGCTGCGAATATTGGGATTCTTGGTCGACCAGTTCGTCGTGAGCATGTGCCCGAGTGCCATCGTCCTGGTTTGGGATGGGGACTGGGTGAAGAGCGCCACTCATCATCCCTTGTAGCATCAGGCATGCCATGGGGACTGGTGTCGCTGAAGCAAAATTCGATTTCTTCGCTCCAGGGCTCCCCGACGAACTGGTCGACCAAGAAGCCCAATATTCGCAGCCCACAAGACGTGGAAATGAACGATGCAGGCAAGAACTTCGCATCCGCGGAGTTCCGACACTCATCGCTCCTCATGGCCATCAATACCAGCGAAGTCCCGGTGGAAGCGCACCAAAGTGTCAGGAAGATTGAAAGATACCATGCAGCACTTCGACAAGCATATGAGATTATCAAGAATAAAAATGTTGATCTAATCACGGCGAACAAACGCCTTCAAATGGCAGTCAAAGCTGTCAATGACTCTGTCGGGACTTGGTTCTTAAAGAGTCCTTCATCCGGTACCACCGACTCTGCGGTATTGAATTCATGATGCCTTACCTTTTCTAGGCATCCGTAACCGATGGAGTTAATAGCCTGCGTCAGTGGCCGGGGGAGAGCAGGTAGAAAGGCAGACGGGTTTCGCTTTAGCCAGCCAAGAGGCGTTGTGACGACTACCTCGTCGCATGTAAGTGTCTCCCCGCTGACGAGCTGTACCACCACTTTTCTGCTAGTATCTGATGGATATCGTATCTGATCAACTTCACAACAAAGCCGGATTTCGGCTCTTGCGAGGGCCGGGGCAGCAACGTGGTTGAGTATTTTCTGATAGGTGCCTCCACAGAATAGATTTTCTGACGAGGTGATTAGCTGCTAAGTTCAGAAGAGGAGTTTTATTTTTTTTATTTTTCCACTTCATTGTGATTTGGCCATACCTCCCTCAATACATTCCTCCATCCAAAAGTACTTCAGACTTTGACGAGAAACCGGGCTGCCAATGAAGGCTCCCCACATCTCCGCCATGCTGGAGACAATCTCCCGCTTCCTCTCATGATCCGACTCCGTACTTGGAATCATTTCCAGGAGTCTTTCGCGGAAGAAATCCAGCAAGCTCTTGTCCTTGTCCGTCTCGGCCCCCAGGCTATTCGAATGATCAAAGGCTTGCTGCACAACATCCCACATTATGGTACTGTACCTGTCGCCCTGCTCAGGAGGTAACATATGGCCCGCCGAGGTATGCACCCAGGAATGACTGTCCAGGGTTCCAACAGATGTTTCTGTACGCTTGGCCAGTTCGAGAATCGGGTTGTTGTCGGTGCCATGGATCCAGTTGGGCCCTAGATCAACCATGTGACCATTCTTCAGACGGTGCTGATGAACTCGACCGCCAACACGATCTCTGGCTTCCAATACGGTCACATGGAAGCCGTTCTGAAGAAGGACGTCTGCACAGCGAAGACCAGACAAGCCCGCACCTACGATGGCAACATGGGGGTTGGAAGCCGAAGAACGCTGTTGAGCGTGGACCTTGTAAGTGACTATGCTTAGGAGAGAGGTATCGGCGCGCCGTCATGATTTGCGACTGCGCCAATTGTAGATACGACGGGTAAAACCTGTGGCTCCCCGAAGGTATTTACGAGGCCTTGCCAGTGGTACTACTTGCGCGCATCATCCAGCGGCATACCTTTACAGAATCGGAGTTCTTCGGCGCCATTGCTGCAACGTCTACTAGATTAACACGCGTAGAATGACTGCAGTACGAGGTCAGTCTATGATCCTGAATCCTGATAGACTCGAGCCGTGCCGGGGCGAGCCGGTGCGGCAAGTGGAGGTCTCATCCATGATCGATGAGACGGAGAGAGACGTGGGACGCGGGAGAATGGGCTGATAGATGAATGAATCAGTCGCGACTAGAGCAGCTAGTTCGTTTGCCTGGTCCATCCTGATGCATGCGATGTCTGGAAGTGGGAGAGGCGCGGCCTGGCATGGCTGCTTGGTGACATGCGCTGTGAAGTTCGCGTGCCTTTCCTTCTAGATGCGAAGAGCTTGTCATTAAGTGTGCTTGTACCTACATGTACCGATGAGACAAGCCCAAGCGCTCTCTTGAGAACCAGGAGAGCCGTGAAAGCCGTGGGAGCCGCATGAAGTTATGTGCAACATGGAGTTGTGAAGTTCATCACCCGCTTGGGGTGGGACCCGTCACGTCAGACTCAGGAGTCAGGAGGTGCTTTGGCTACTCCACTGCCGATATCCAACCAATGAACTGGCAGATTCCAATGGCAGCTGCGTGGTTCCTTGCGCGGCTGAGCGTCGCGAGTGACATGTCTTCGCCTTCGCCTTCTCCGCAGAGGTCACTCTTTGTGACTCTCTTGAGTCTCTTCTGAGTCTTCTCCGCAGTACCGACCCGTGTTGCGCCGATCCACCAGACGCCACCGGTGACCGCCTGCACCAGACGGGTTACCTGTTATGTCACCATTGTTTGAACTCGACACTGGACAGACATCCTTTCATCGATCGTGTGCCTATCGCTGTTCGGCCCATACCTCTTCATCTGTCGTCTTCCTCGGACACAAACTGAATCATTATCATCGGCATTCCATCGGCATTCCCATCGACACCAGCATGCACACCGACGCCGGCTAGGACAGCCCGTTCCTTGTCGCTTCCGACATCCAGGCAACCGTCTTAACCGGTTTCAACAGCCTCACCCACCCCCTCCGAAGACTCCTATCAGACATCTCTTTTGCCTGCTCCCGCAACATGACTTGCCTCAGCTCGTCTAGTGCTGAGCATATCATCTTGTAACGACTGGGTGCTTCCGGTGCGGGAAGATACACCCTAGATACGACGTTAGACACCCTGAAGTGCTATCGTCCTACAAACAATCCCTCGGCAACATCGCCATGGCGGCGCTATTCCAGTCCTTTCGAGGCTCCGGCATGCCCAAGCGCCTGCTTCGATATGCCCTCTCACGCTTGGACCTGCTTGATGCCGAAGCCCTGGATATGGATAATCTCGACCTAGCGCTGGGAAGAAATACTGTCTTTGAGTTTAGAGATGTAGGGATCAAACGAAAAGTACGTTGGCCACCCTGATGCAAAAGTCTACCTCTACGTGCTAAATGTATCCGCGCATAGAAGCTCCAAAGGCTGCTCAGCCTGCCTTCTACATTCGGTGTCGAGAAAGCCAAGATCCTCGTCCTTCGTATAACTATACCGATGGACTTTTATACCAGCCCCATAGTCGTTCAAGTCGATGGTGTCGATGTTCGCTTAAAAGTTCTGGATGACGCTTCCAAGGTAGCTCAGGCAACCAGCTTCGAATCCCACGACGACCCGATTTCGCCCGTGCCCAACACGACCCATCTCGCACAGTCATTTTTAGAAACCGAGCCTATATCCGAGAGGAGGCAGCTCGAAAGCGCCCTAGCTGCGGAAAACAACGATTTGGGTGCCTCGGTGACCATGAGTAGTGATGATGAGAGTGAAGACGACGCGCAGTTCGGCACTGGCCAGCCGCTTTCGTTGCCGGGGTTCCTCACTGACTTCCTGCAGGGGATTGTGGACAGAACCCAGATCACAATCCAGGATGTTGCCTTCCAGCTGGAGATGGAAGTTCCAGCCGAATGCAACTCGGCGAATTTAGAGCAGATCGCGCTGCAGATCAGCTTGGGCAGGATCGAGATAGAAGGCCTTACTTCAGATGCGAGAATCACCACCAATGACCCGCCAACAGGGCTTCACCGGAAAGACAAACGGCATTTGTCTCTTATCGACATTCGAGCTTGTCTATTATCTGAAGTCGACGCGTTTGCTGGGCTGACTCGAGCCCCGTTAATAGCCTCTCCATTCATCGCTTCCTCACCTGCCATGACACGCAACCCGACTTCGAGACAAGCTACCTTTCTGTCCCAAGGGAGTTTTCACGAACAACCCATGGCAGCCCTTCAAGAGAGCTTTCGAGAGCGGCTATCTGATGACGTCGAGTCAAACGGTTCAGGATGTCCTTTCAATGATAGTGAGGATGCACTGACCGTCTCACCTCCTTCGTCGGACGTGGAGCACGCTATGGACAACGGCCCGCAGACTTACCGGGACGAACAAGAGCCATTGACGCCTCGCGCATCGACATACATCGACACTCATGACGTCTCATCCTTCGCTGCTCTGTCTTATTCTTCAGTGATAGAAAGCGATTCTTCATCTTCAACACAATCTAGGACTTGTAGTCAGCTACTGGATATAGGCACGACCTTGGAACATGATAATCTTGCGCATGCTGAACATCATCATGAAGAACCTTCAGACTCGAGCTTGTACGGCTCTCGACATACGGACGCAGCTTGTGAACCCCCACTCAGTCCAATGCCTACATCTGTGGACGACTTGACTCAGTCGCACCTATACACTCACCAAGAAGCCGAAAGTATGTACATGAGTGCCTTTTCACAGGCTGTTGAGCCGTCAGGATGTATAGATCAGGAAGAAGTGATACATGGCAGAGAGTTTGAGCCGGATGGCCTGGACAGACAAGATGCAGTAGCACAGTTGCACCTCCTCGAAGTTTCTGAAGCCCTTGATGAGTCATCTCATTTTCCACAAGAGGAAGCGAAAGAGAATACGTCAGTGAATGGAGAATTTGGCCAGACAAATGATCTGACGTCCGAGGATCCAAGGCCAGGAACGCCAGTCATGCCGGGCGCCTGGGATGACAGTGCGGATGATAGCCCGATAACCGTGGCTTCCTCGGCTCAAAACCAAGAAGCTCGCTCGCAAGCATCGATATATGTTGATCAAGAAAAAGGAGAATCTGACGCAGACGGCTCCTTTTCGTCGCCTGCTTTCAGTAAAGCGTACTTGCTACCCTCGAAACATGACGATGCCCCCCATGCCGCTGAGACTCTAGAAAACGATGGCAATGCAGCTCCTAAACATCTCCCTCAGCTGGTCAAACAGATATTGAAGCTTGATCATATTTCTGCATACGTACCGTCGTCTCAACGCCAACATGTGCAAAAACATGTCGAAGCTTCCCAATCGCCAGATCAGATGCCACAAACATTAGGCCAATCCACCATCTATCCACAAGCACCGGGAGCTTTTTCGATACACAGCTCCTCCCCTCCAAGGCATCCCCCGCAGCCTCCAACCGAGAACGCAAACGGAGATGTAGCTTCTGGACAGACAGAAGTAGAGCTGTCGCCAATCATTGTCAACTTCGACGCGTCCATCGCTTTTCTGTTGAGCCACGTTGTGGAGAGGTTGGTCAAGGCGATCAACAGTGACAAGCATCCTGCTTCCCAGGAATCAAAAGCCGCAGCAACTCAGGGCCACGAGTCGATTGCCGGGACCTGTATCAAAATCGTCGCCGAAGAAATAAGCATCAATTTCCTGAACAGACTGAGTGGTACAATCAATTGTACGCCGCCCCGTAAAGATGAGTCGTCCTTTACCAACGATGAGGAAGTCCTTTTGAACATGACTCTTCTGAACCTGAAAATCTGTGCTTCGTCCTTGACCAAACGTGCGACGGTCCCCATGGCAGCGAGCATTTTGCCGAAAAAGGGTGATATACTCACCAACATTGAGTTGGAAAAGTTCCGTTTCGGATATGCCCAGGGCGACCTTCTATCGTTCGACCGCGCGAGACAAATGAATGCCTCCATCAGAGACTCGTTCCTTTCTAACGGCCACGATATGTCCGTCGAAATTCTTCAGTCCGGTGATGGAGTCAGAACCAACATAGAAACACTCCCGCTCGTTGTACAGATTGACTTGCCGCGGCTTGACGAGACCTTTGGGTGGTTCGGTGGCCTGAGCAGCTTCTTGAACATGAGCGCCTCGATGACTTCCACACCTCCTATTCCGACTGCCAAGCCTCTGCAGCCGACACCGTCTCCGAAGTCAAAAGGTGTGCGATTTGATACGCCCGCTGATGCACAGGACAAAATGACAACGTCACAGAGCAAGATCAATCTACGTATTGGAGGCTCGTTGATAGAGCTCATCGGAAAAGACTGTACCCTCGCTGCCGAAACAAGCGCCCTCAAGCTGGTGAGTAGAGATGAAGGCATTGGACTTGGATGCAGCAGAATTCGAATTTCAGGTCCGTATCTTGGGACTTCTCTGGCAGATCCGGCGGTGACCACAGAGATGGGAGGCATGAGACTTGAATTTCTCACAACGCCAAAAGATGCGGACCTTGAAAAGCTGCTGGAGCTCATCATTCCGTCCAAAGTCAAGTTTGATCACGAAAACGATGAAGTCATGGTTGACACCCTGCTGCGCCAAAGGAGGAAGGGTTCGGTGTTGCGAGCCACGATTGACACAATGAGTGTATCGATCAAGAATGTGGCGCAGTTGTCGTTTCTCCCCGCCCTTGCAAAGGAAATTGGCAAATTGGCAGTCGTGGCAAAATACCTTCCCGAGGATGATCGACCTGGCTTGCTCACGTTGACACGAGTCCATAAATTGACCGTTAATTGTGAACTGTCGGAGAATATCGGGCACATTGGTTGCGAGATCCAAGAAATCGAAGTGGGACAGATCACTGTGCCATCTCTTATCGCGGTCGCTCTTCATGGCATTCGTCTGCAACGAAACAAGACAGAAGAGCTGATCAGCTCCAGTCTCTTTGAAGGTGCCATGGAGACACCGTCCAAGGGCCCGGTTTTCATGCTACGCATCATCGGAGACGAAATGGAACCCATTGTCAAGCTGAAGCTGCAGGACCTTCGATTCGAGTACCGAGTCGCCACCATGATGGACTTACTGGACCTCGGAATCGACGCCACGCCCCAGGATTTTGAAGCAAGCCTTGCTGCATCTGTAGCGAATCTTGGCGACCAGGCACACAGCGCCCTTGCGCCACCTTGTTCAGATAGCACGACCGAGAAGCCCGATTCGTCGAGTAAACCAACTATGCTGGACATTGGGCTGAGAGACTGTGTCCTTGGACTCAACCCATACAAACTGTCTTCCAAGATGGCCATTGCCTTGACCGACGCACACGTCGAAGCCGAGCTATCTCAGGACGGACGGACGAAGTTGTCTGTTGGCATTCATAAAGCATCACTGCTCTTGACTGATGATGCTAGACAGCTCGACACGAATAGCACAGGCGGCGGCCCATCTGGAGTGCCTAGAGGTCGTTCATTCTCATCTGTTTCTCGACAAGTGGAAGAGATGTGTGCTCGTGGGTTTGTGGACATATGCTACATGTCATCCGCCAGCGTAGTGGCGTCTATCGTCTCGGTACCGGATGGGACTGCCAAAGTGGAGGTCGAAGTGCGAGACGACTTGCTTGTGTTGGAAACGTGTGCCGATTCGACGCAGACGCTCATTGGCCTTGCGAACGCACTGAAGCCTCCCACACCACCGTCCAAGGAGAACAAATACAGAACCAAGGTGCTCCCTGTGCAGGACCTACTAGCTTCAATCTCCGCCGAAGCATTTGGGCAATCGGAAGGGGAGTACGATTTTGACCAAGACTTTGCTGGCGCACAGGAAATGGCGGGTAGCGGTTCGGTGGACGATTCTGGAAGCGAGAGGATGTTTCCTGTCAACTCTCACTTTTTCGGTTCACAGCCTGCGGGAGAAGAACTCTTCGACGCAACCAAGAGCATGACCATGTCCCAGGATTCGCTGATGGAAGACACAAACGAGGGCGTCCTGTTGACGGGACTTTACGAACCCCACCAGGACGAGCTAGCGGAGAGCGTCATGAGTGAATTGGTCATTCATGATAACTTCTACGACGAGAATACGCCGGAAGAGCAGACGGCCTTGGTTTGGAATTCCACTACGAACTCGTACGACCGAGCGCCGTCCAGCCTAGTCAAGCAGAGCCCGTTCAAGGTCTCTGTTCGTGACGTGCATGTCATCTGGAATCTCTTTGATGGATATGATTGGACAAAGACGCGTGATACCATCTCGAAAGCTGTTGAAGAGGTTGAATCCAAGGCCACGGAGCGACAAGCTGCTCGACGAACAGGGATGCAGGCATATGAAGAGGAAATTGAAGACGAGGAGACAATTGGAGATTTCCTCTTCAACTCAATCTACATTGGTATACCGTCAAATCGCGATCCGCGAGACCTTGCGCGCGCGATTAATGAGGGGCTCAACGACAACGCGACGGACACGGAATCAGTCATCACCACGACCATGACGATGAACACCAACCGGACTGCCTGGCGTAGTCATGCCAGGTCCAAAAAGCGTCTGCGTCTGCATCGCAGCAAGCACCACAAGATTACGTTTGAGTTGAGGGGTGTCAATGTGGACTTGGTCTTGTTCCCACCCGACTCGGGTGAGACGGTGAGCAGCATCGACGCTCGAGTGGAACAGTTGGATATTTTCGACCACGTGCCCACGTCGACGTGGAAGAAGTTTGCCACTTACGATCAAGACCACGGCGAACGCGAGATGGGCACAAGCATGATCCATGTCGAACTGCTCAACGTCAAGCCGATCCCTCAGCTAGCGGCATCAGAAATGGTGCTTCGAGCAACTGTGCTCCCGCTCCGGCTTCACGTGGACCAGGACGCTCTGGATTTCATCACCCGGTTCTTCGAGTTTAAAGATGAGACGGCAGCTCCAGTGCATGCTTCGCCCAGCGACATACCGTTTCTGCAGCGCGCCGAAGTCATGGACATCCCGGTCAAGCTAGACTTTAAGCCCAAGCGTGTCGACTACGGGGGTATCCGGTCTGGCCACACCACCGAGTTTATGAACTTTATCGTTCTCGAAGAGTCCCGCATGGTGCTGAGGCATGTCATTATCTACGGCATCGCGGGCTTCGACCGGCTAGGCAAGACCCTCAACGATATATGGATGCCCGATGTCCGCACAAACCAGCTCCCCGGTGTCGTCGCCGGCCTCGCGCCAGTACGATCCCTCGTCAACATTGGCAGCGGCTTCCGGAACCTAGTTGAGATTCCCCTGCGAGAATACCAGAAAGATGGCCGCATCATCCGAAGTATCTCCAAGGGCGCTGTTGCCTTTGCCCGCACCACCGGCACCGAATTAGTCAAGCTCGGTGCGAAACTCGCCGTGGGGACACAGTACGCCCTCCAGGGTGCAGAGGGCCTCCTCACTGAACATTCACAGCCCGATACTATCAGCAGCCCCTGGGACGTGGAGCACGACTCCGACCCGGAGGAGAGGAAGCAGATCTCGCTGTACGCGGACCAGCCTACCGGTGTACTGCAGGGTATCCGCGGGGGATTCCGATCTTTAGCCCGGGATATGAATCTCGCGCGGGATGCCATTATCGCGGTGCCGGGGGAGGTCATGTCCACGCAGTCGGCTGTTGGGGCTGCGAGGGCCGTGCTTAACCGGGCGCCGACTATCATATTGCGGCCGGCGGTGGGGGTCACGAAGGCGATTGGGCAGACGCTCATGGGGGCTACGAATACGCTGGACCATGAGAATCGAAGGAGGATTGGCGAGGTGAGTTTTTCGTGCGGTCTCCTTTTGGTGTGACTTTGGTTATTGGCTTTGAGTGAGGATGTGCTAGGTATGCTAACGCTGGGGTAGAAATATAAGCATTAGACGGTTGAACGTGTGGACTTTGTGTGGATGTTTTGAAGCGTGATTGAACGTTTCAGTGAGCTGTGATGGGGTTTCTTGTGCTAATGTGCATATTATGCTTGGCGTTTTCTTTGGTTTCATGGCTCCTTTCTTCTTTCTCTCTGGAACTCTTTCTGAGATTGGGGTTTTTTTCTTTTTTTTTTTTGACAGTATTTTTCTCTTTCGCTGGCGTCTCATTTGGTGGATTAGACTGTCTTAGTTTTTTTTTGGAGGAATCTTGAGCGGCGTGGATGAGTACACGGATGAAGACGATGAGGACACGAATATACAGGAATCGTTGTGTTTTGCGTACCACTATAGATTGAGATTGTGTATCATTGAACCTAGGGGTGACATTCCTTGTCATACGACATACCCGAGGCAGGCACGACGTTGTGCTGCCTTGAGATGTAAAACCAGCAGTATATGTTGAGCCGGCTTGTCTTGTATGTGCTGGCAGACCAAAGACTCTAGAGAACTGGTAGCCTGTTGATGTAGATGTGATGATGACTGAAACCGAACCTCATCGCGCCTCGTGATGATGTCCCTGTCTGTCCTGTCCACCTCTCGCGTATAATTATCTCAGATCAACCCCCCGTCATCCCAGATTTCTCGGCATACCCCTCGTCCAGTCTGCTTCCTCATCCCGTCATCTCAATCTCAATCTCACTTCTCACTTCTCAATTCTCAATCCCCATCTCCCTCTCCTCTCTCAACCTCTCCGCATTAGCCTCCACCCACCACCTATGCGTCTCCTCCCCCCCCCTCCACACGCCCTCCTGATCCACCTCCTCCCACGGCTTCGGACTCAATATAAAATGCACATTCTTCACACTCTCATCCCGCCATATCGCCCCATGCACTTCCCCCCTCCTCATCGTCTTGAGCGCATTATACACATACGGCAACGCAACCCACCGCCCCTCATACAGATCCGCCAACAGATCCTGATCCGGAAACGTATACCCCTCCCCATGCGAGTCCATTCTCTCCAGAATCTCCTGGAAGAGTACCTCCGAGGGCCGCACAACGAGTAGCCCGCTGTTGAGGGCCCCGAGCGTACGAGACGGTTCCATGCCCTCGGTCTGCGCGAGAGCTGGGTCCGCGTGCTGGGCTGTGAAGGCGCAGTTGGAGGGCGTCCATGTGGATGGGTAGTGGGATCGTTTGAGGGGATTGCAGATGCAGGCGTGGGAGGCGGCGAATAATCTTGTTCCAGTTCCAGTTCCAGTTCCAGTTCCAGTAGAAGAGGAAGAAGAAGTAGCAGCAGCAGAAGCAGAAGCAGAAGCAGAAGCAGAAGCAGAAGCAGAAGCAGAAGCAGAAGCAGCA
>QEQW01000158.1:0-46238 GCA_004016085.1 Claviceps quebecensis
CCTCCCCTCCCCTCTGCTAAACACAATATTTATAAAAAACAATATATATATACATATACATGTACGCATACGCGATACAAACGTGTAGTGTAGCACCTACAGGCTACACCTAACACAAGATCAACGAAACACGTTACACCGTCACCACCCAAGCAATCTATCGTTTCGCACTCAGACTCCTTCCCGTTCTGTCTACATACCCCATATGTATAATGTCTCGACCACTTCCCTCCTAGTCCAAAACACGGCCCGCCACCGCTGACACGCTCTTATCAACTGTATTCGTCTTCTTAAGATTCCTCCCCAGCTGAATCTCGCTCAAAAATCCGGCCGGACGTCCACCAGAGGGCGCTGGAGCAGCTGGCCTGTCACCTCCCGATGGTGGAGGTGGAGGTGGAGGTGGAGGGGCCCCAGCGCCAGGCATGGGCGGCGGAGGAGGCGCTGCTCCCACAGGTGGCATAGGCGGCGGCGGCGGAGGAGGAGGAGGAGATGCAGGGCCATTACTATCAAACATAGCAGGAGGGGGAGGAGGAGGTGGTGGTGGTGGTGGTGCAGCAGGAGCATCTGAGCTCGAGGCTGGGGGAGGAGGAGGAGGTGGTGGAGGCGGAGGCGCTGCAATCACAGCATCGTTTGCTGGTGCCGGGCTGGCTGGTGTTGATTCCCTTCCAGCAGCAGACAGTGGCCGGGGAGGTGCCATGGTACCGAACAAGATTGAAGCCAAGTGCGCCGCGCTTCCACCACCAGGGCGCTCATCATCCGAGTCCTCGTCATCGTCCTTGTCGGAGCCCCAGTCCTCAGAGTCTGCTCGCTTCCTAGAGATCGGTGCGCTTGGAGCGGCGGCAGGGGCCTGCGACATTCTATGAAACGGGTTGGTGGACGGATCGGATCGAGGAGTCGTCGCAGGAGGAGCCGCTACGGGGGCTGCGGCAGCCGGCGCGGGAGGCGCAGGGTCTGGGGATTGACCTGTGGAAGCCGCCCTCATCTTGCGGTAGGGATTCTTGCTTTCAGTGTCTACTGCCGGAGGAGGAGACATGATGACCTCGGGAATCGGGATCGAAGGCACAGGCGGAGGCGGCGAGCTGGACTTTTCCTCCAATTCCGGTTCCACAGCCTGGTTTCCGCCTGGGATGGAATCCTGAGGGGTAGGGACGGGTGCTTCTTCGGGCCCTTCTTCGTCAGACGAACTGTCGTCTTCAAGAGCTTCTAATTGACGTTGGAGCTCGAGTTCCCGCTGTTTAGCTTGTTCAATCTCGGCTCGTCTCGCAGCCATTTTGGCTTCCTGTTCCTTGGCTTCCGCCATGGCTGCCTTCTTGCGCTTCTTTTCTTCTTCCTTGCGCAGCTTGCCCTGTCTGACTTGCTCTTCGAGAGCCTTCAGGCGTGCTGCAGCCTCTTCCTGTTCTCTGGCAAACTCGTCTTGCTCTGCTCTGGCAGTTTCTCTGGGGGTCATGTCAGCCAGAACATTCCAAAAAAAAAAAACTGTCCGAAAATAAAAAGAACAGTACTGAAAAAGCGTTGTACGTGACTTACTCTATTTGCTGAGTCTCTTGGTGTTGCTCTTCCTTTTCTCTCGTGAGTCTTGCCTCCTCAGCAACCGAGGCAGCATGTTCCTCTTCCGACCTCTTGGCTGTGTCATGCTCCGATGTGTCTGCTGATGTTTCTGCTCTGGCGCCTTTTCTTGTCGGAGGCGGCGGCGGTGCTCTGGTCCCAGTCCTGGTAGGCGCCTCCGGAACTGACACGGGTGCAGCAGGAGGCGCACCTCCTTGCTCTTCTGCCAGACGAGCCTTTCTCTCGGCTTCTCTCCGGGCATCTTCTTCTTCAGCTTGCTTTAACCTGGCAGCTCGCTCGGCCTTTTCTCGCTCGGCTCGCTGCGAAGCTGTTTCGCCACTCTTTGCGGGCGCTTTGATACCGAGAGCCGCGAGACGCTCGGCCATGCGATGTTCTGCCTGCTGCTTAATGTATGCCGCTCGCTCTTCTGGCGTCTTGTAGGAAGAGTAGGATCCTCCCGCAGCTGGAGGAGTGGCAGTCCGAGACGCAGCGGCCGTAGGTTCCTCGCGGTACGGACTGGCAACTCTCTTAGGTTGAGACTCCTCAGCAGCTGGCGCGTGTCGAGGAGCTAGCTTGTCTTGAGCACGCACACGAGCAGCTCGACTTTCACGCTGCAAGTCGAATATAAAATCTCGAATCTCATCCTCGACTCCTAGAGCGTCTTCCCAGCGACGCTTTTCGTGTTCGCTCGAGTCATCCTGGCTGCCTTCCTTGAGACTATCTTCGATGCCCCGAGAGAAGTCGCGAACGCTTTCTTCCACGTCACGCACCATGCTCTCGTTGCTTTCCTTCTCGGACTTGACCTTGAAAGTTTCTTCTTCGAGTCGCTTGGGAGCGTCGGTATCCTCTGTGCCCACGTCAATTTTCTTCCCCGTCAAAGCCGCGGTTCGTTGCTGCATCATGGCCTTGGCCTTGGCCTTCAAACGATCACTTTCCGTGATGGCGCCACCAGGACCCGTTCCAACAATCTGTGGGCCACTGTTAGGGTGTGCCTTGGCGTCTTTGAGACGGAATAATTCCAGACGTGCTTCCATGATCGCCTTTTCGGTCCTGCGAACCTGGGAAGCCAACTCAGGAACCTTGTCAGTCAGGTTCTGCAGTTGACGCTTCAAGGACCGGCGCTCGGCGTCCGAGTCTCCGGTGACTAATGCCGCATCAGGATGACCATCTATGTCGCTTTGAATGCGACGAATGCGGCGGTACAACTCTTCTGACTCCTTGCGATCTCTTCGATCCAGAATGTCGTCTTCCTCGCTGTTCTTCTCATCAGCAAAGTCCATTGCGTCCAAAAGAACCTGCTTCTCCTTGATCTTTTTCCTGAGCTGGTCGAGAGTAAAATCCTCGCCGGAGACAATCGACGCCGGTGACTCGGATCGCGGGGAAGAAGAAGAGTTGCCTAGTCTTCGGCGAGCACTGGAGCGATAGCCAAAGTCTTCATCGTCATTCCGGAATACGGTGGCGTCTTTACGACCGCCTCGTGCTCCCACACCACCGTCTTTAAAAGAGCGACTCTTCATGTAACTGACGCCAGTTTTTTGAGGCAGGAGAGCCGCACCAGAGTTCTTTCGAATGTCCGACTCTTGATGCAACATGGACTTGAGAGTCCCGATAGACTGACTGAAATTGCGGGTCGAGGGTGGAACGAGTTCAGGAGGCAGCGTGTTGGGCAATGGATAGCCATTGAGTTTTCGATAGATCAAATGCATAGCGACAGCAAACTCGTCCAGATCCAGCCGACCTTTGTTTCCATGATCAGACAAAGTCCAGACCCGCTCCAGATCAGGCTTTTCCAAACCACTTTGACCAAAAATCTCAATGGCTTGGTCTCCACCGATATATCCTTTGCCAAAACCATCCCACGCGCGAAAAAGCGAGTCGTATCGCGTCTTCTCCTCCTTGGTGATTGCCCATGGAATGACAGCATTTCCCTGAAGTCCTTGTGTTGTAAACGAGCTTGCCTCGCGGCCCTGCTGAGGCATCATTCGGGCCTGCAATGCATCAATGTTTGGCAATCCCGACGCAGGCGCATTAACAAGACCCCATTGTCCAGGCCGTCCGGTCGGCTGAGCATTCAGGGGCGCTGCCATAGTACCATCGTTGGGCCTCTGACCATAACCAGTAGGCATGGGAGGCATGGGAGGTCGCGGTCCCTGATAACCAGTCGGCTGAGGGTTTTGCATGCTGTTGAACCCAGTTTGTTGGGCCTGAAACGCCTGTGGCTGGCCCCCAAAGTTGGCTTGTTGGCCCGGAAACCCAGTCATCTGGGATTGAAGTAGCTGAGAACTGGACGGTTGCGGCTGTTGTTGGATAGCAGCAGGGGGCGCCAAGCCATCATTGCGAAGACTGGAAGCATTGGTGGCCGCCGCGGAGGTGGCAGACTCGTCTACCACACTGAAACTAATAATATCGACCATGCTAGACACCTCATTCTTGATATTATCCGGAAGACCCGCTGGAAGAGACTTGCCCGTCATCTTCAGATTACACAGATACATGGCGAGCGCAAACTCAGGGAAGTATAACTGGCCCGCTCGGGTGGTATCTGCCAATGTCCTTTTCCAAAACTTCGAATCAGTATAGCCTCAAATACAGGGATGGCCTACTGGGCCAAACTTACCAGATATGCGAGAGTGTTTCTCCATCGAGCCGCGAACGCAGCAGAAGATCTCTTGCCTTGTCCCCAGACATGGTAGTCGAGTTCTCGCCCACGGCCGACTTGAACAGGGTCTCAAATTTGGACTGGTCTTGCGCCGTAATGAATGATAATCTAATATTCGGTATTTTGTTCGTCTTCTCGACGCGTCGTCCTTGAGGAGTGGCCGGCCCTCCAGTATGAAATGAGGCAGCCATCTCTGTGAAGCCCGTCGGTTGAGGCTTCATAGAAGGTGGAGGGGGAAGAGGGTTCGGCGATGGCGCTGGAGACACCGAAGGGAATCCGGTCGGCTGAGATATTTGGAATGCCGGTTGTGACGGCAGCGGCGGCTGAAGCTGCTGCTGCTGCTGCTGCTGGTACTGCTGTTGGTATTGTGTCGGGATCGAGGGCATAGGAGGCACGGCTCCTGTCTGGTAGCTCTGTTGCGGCTGAGCACCAGGGAATCCCGTATACTGCTGCTGCAAAGGCTGGGATGGCGGCGGCAAACCGGTTGGTTGAGACTGCATAGGGAAAGCCGTATATTGCGGTTGCAGCGGCTGTTGTCCAAAGCCAGTTGGTTGCGGCGCAAAGGGGCTGGGCTGTTGTTGTGGTTGCTGCTGCTGCTGCTGCTGCTGCTGTTGTTGCTGACCTCCAGGGCCCAAGGACCCGAACGGAAGCGCGCCGCCATACTGTGGAGGCCCCGGACGCTGGCCATTCGCGCCCAAGTAAGCGTTTGAGCCGGAGTACATGATGAAGATCACAGCAGTCGGGTGTATAAGACAAGACTCGTTCCCGGTTGCGATCGTGGCACTGAGCCAGCTCGCGATGTGATTTCTAGGTCGAGGGGGTCGGAGCGAGGAACTCCACAATCCAGTCGGATGACGACAATGAGGAACCAGGTAGCCGCAAGGCGAGCGCAATTCGAATCGGGTGATGCAAAGGGGGGAGGGAAACAACGAATTGGTCGCTGGGAGAATATGGCGAGTCCAAGGGCAAGTCTGTTCGTCACACGAGAGGTGGGAACGGGAGCGAGTTGAGGCACCAGATGACTTGAGGCGATGGGAGGCGATGGGGTAATAATAAAGTCAGTCGGGCTTGGCTGGGTCTCACGGGCCGTTTCCAGACAGCTTTCCCAAGCACAACCCAACATTAGCAATTAGGTCCAGGTACCGGATACCTTATCGGGGGTAAGGCAATATAGTTAAAAGACGTAATTTCCCACCTACCACCATTCACGGTCCTCGGCAGCCCCTGAGGCAGTTACATATGATCCACTTATGCTACCCACCACAAGTACTAGAGACTTTGAGACAACCACACATTCATCGATTCTACCCAAGGAGGAGGTGGTATTATGTGTACCAGGCAAAGTCATATCCAGGCTTCACTTACGGAGTACACATATTCCAGCCCACCTGGCACCTATGCCCTGCCTCGCTGCGTGCTCCTATCTACCGAAAGTATGCCTCCACAATCCAAAAATTTCATGCTGACTATAACAAAATTCCATCCTCGCGAGGGTATCGAGCAAATAGCAATGATTCCCGTCATCCAAATAAACGCCTCACCGAAGTTGATAAGATTGAAACAGGAAAGAGGAAGGAGAAAATAACAACAAAGGAAAGGGGGACAGCAAAGGGATACCATATCTCCAATTGCTGTCCACAACATCGTGTCCAAGTAGCAAAACTTGTGCTGGTACCCAGCCAGCTTCTTTCCAGCAATTGTGCCTCTTCATCGTAAACATACTCTAAGAAATGTGCATCCAGGCCTTGGATGGCTGTTTCAAGGTATATCATAAGGATTCTACTCCGCATCCTGTGGGGTTTAATGACTTTCTTGTCCCTTTAAAATACGAGTTGTTCACTGGTCATGGGCCGTCTTCTTCATCGATGCGGCTGGTCGGGTCTCCCATGTATCGTCTGTGTCGCTTCATCTGAAGCTCATCATCAACTTCGTAGTTGTTCGAGCAGGTGTAGTTTAATTCGCGAAACTCATCAAACATTGGCGTCGCGAGGTCGAATTGTATTTCGGTAGGACTATCGACTTCTGGAGGCGTGGGCAATCCTCCAGAACCGTAGCTGGCTTCATCGGTCGTTGGACTAATCGCCGCTTCACTAGAGATAGATGACAAAGGTCGAAGAGCCAGATCCCTCGATCCGCGCGAGCTTTGTCGACTATGGCGTCGGAAAGCTGCATCCTGGAAGGGGGCTTGTTGTGAATCATGGGAGTAGCGTAGTCCCCTTGCTCGCTGATTCTCGAGGCTGAGAAGCGGCAGTCCGCCAAAAACCATAGCGAAGTTCACGTCGGCAATGCTGCCCATGCGCCATTCCTGAGAGGACCCATCGCTTTGCTCTGTGGCGCTATCTTGATCGAATAAGCTTTGATTGCGCTGCAGATACCGCGCGAGGTCTTGATCGACAGCTTCCCATTCGTCTTTTAGTTGCTGAACCAGAGGTTTACCATGCCCGCTTTTGATCTTTTCTGGTCTTAATCTAGAAATGATTGATGGCTTGCGCACCGGTGATGCTCCGATAGATGATTTTCTCACCGATTTGGAAATCGCTCTGTCAACTTCTCCCGCTGATAATGCAGAGAAATATTGGATGGTCAGATTTTGCTCTATTGATGAAACCACATGTGTATAGTTTGAGAGGTCGAAGTCGTTGCCTTCGCAGTCGAGTGTGAGGAGAGTTGTGTTGTTGGAAATGGCCTCGGCCAAGTCCTCGGTATTGAGATTCAGCATTTGGCTCCGCACGCGAAGATGCTCGATGCTCGCGTTCGTTCGAAGGCCGGAGAGGGCCTTGGAAAATCCTTGGCCAAGCCGTCCTTCGTCGAGCTTAGAATCAAACCCAGATATGTCGAGGAAGCGAACAGTGCAGTTATGTGAAAAGAAGTCTGCGATGGCTTGGCAGGCTGTACTACTGACCGCGTCCGGCGTAGATGTTCCTGCTAGACTGAGACACTCAATGGACTGATTAATCGTTAGAGCCCGAAGTAGTTTGATGTAGTTTGCTTCTCGAGCAAATTCAGTCATTTGTGCAAACAGGCACCGAGGCCCGTAGCCTTCTGCAATGGCCGCACAAAGCTCATCTATGCCTTCGTCCATGCGACAACCATTGAGATGGACCTCTATTGGCCTTGCCTGTCCCATGGCGTAGAACAACTGAGCAATTTGTGCGCCAGTTAGACCGCTGTGATTGAGACGCATATTCTGCAGGTGCTGGGACTTGTCCGTCGCCAGATGATGCGACAAAGCAAGGACCGTGGCAGAATTCAACTGGGATGGTATGTCAGCAAAAACCAGCAAGCGCGTTGTCACATCAAGGTCAAAGAAAACGCAGGTGATACCGGGAAGGTGTGAAGGGAAATGCCTACCATCATGCCAGAGAGATCAAGTTCCTGCAGCTCCCAGTTATGCATTGTTGCCTCGTTAAATAGAGATTCTTCGGACAAGAATCGAGTATTGCCCGCGATGTTCAGCTTAAAAAGTCTCTTCATTCCACTTAGAGAACTTTGGATGGTCTCAAATCGGACCACACCGTGATTGTTTGACGTGTCTATGGATTCCAGAGAGTTTGCTTGTCCTGCAAGGCTCATCCATAATTTTGACAGCCCCGCGTCACCTAGTGAGCATCGTGACAAGTCCAACCGTCGCAGATGAACTTGATTGAGCGCCAGTAAATTTGCTGAGGGGTTGCGTCAGCCACTGTACCTCAAACGAAACTTTCACGCGTTGGGGAGACTTACCTAGATCATCCAGGTCTTGACACGCAATGGGGTTCCCAGACAGAGAGAGACTATGGCAGACGCACAATTGACGCCGAAGCAGTTCTAAAAACGGCCGCAAAATTTCCGAACTTATCTGACTTAAGCTAGCCATATCATGCTGAGATCGTCGGAGTCGGTTAGTCTTGGCTCCAAGTCCGGAAATATTGGACATGTCAAGGCTGCGGATGGATTCTGAAGCAAATAACAGCGCATGAACTTCTTGCTCCAAGAGGGTGGCTTGGAGCAATATATCATGATGGTCTTCTGAGATAGTTGCTCCTAGAGTTAAGTCAGCAAAGCAAGCAATTTCGCTATGTCACAGAAAGCACCCCTCTATCATTCCGAAAACATACCGTTTAAAGACTTATAAGCCAAAGAGTCTCCGTATTGCGCTCTGTCATTTCTACCCGCAAGGGCCGTGAGGTCAACGCCACGGAACGAGATAGCCCTGAAGAAGCTGTTATAGCGCAAGGCCCGAAATACTGCCAGCAGCTGCAGGGCCGTGTAAGATCTGCCTTCAGGGGGCAGTAATCGAAACGCCGGTTGTGGAGGAGGACTCCAATCGATGGTCCAGTTCGGAGCTGGTACTTGGAAAGCGGCGCAATACGCTTCCAAGCTGCGCTTTAGTCCACCGAGATCATTACCTGACGTGAGCTGCAATGGGGGCGGGAGCCCTTTGACATCAAATATCACTTGCTGGAAGTGTTGAGGCCACATCGGCTTTAGATTACGATCAGCCTTTGTGAGGGTCTCAATGATGTGGCGATACCGAGAACTGGCTAAATCAATCCTAGTTTCACGGCCAAATGGTGACCTGGGCTGGTTAGTAAAGTCCCTTTTGAATTCAAGCCTCTCAGGATGCACTTACCGGAAGCACATTACGAATCGATGCTCATGAGACGCCACAGAGGCTCGGAATCGAGTCAGAGTCACAGTCCCGTAAGACACAGCTTTCACTCGCAAGTCTCCTGGTGCAGTGGCGTGATCCGCCTTGAGAACTTCTACAAAATGACACATACATGGCCCGATGATGAGAAAAGAAGACGATATTTCTGTGTTGTCAGAAGCTTCTTCCGCTCCGACGCTCTTCTGACCAAAGGCACACCTTACTACCGGAAAAATACTGCTTTGATGCCCAGCATCAATCGAGCCCTCCGCAGATCGGACTATGTGGTCAATTCGGCTCCTCAAATTGTCGGAGAGCAAGGCGATAGTAGGAGTCTGTCTCAACTGTGCTCTGCACGCGCGAAGTATTGACGCTAGCCAGACATCTCGCTCCTTGGGTAATGAGAAGTGAAAATGCGCCTTGGAATAGGCCAGCCTGGGCCACGGAGAGAACCACCAGATCTCCAGCCCTGACCTGTGACTAGCGCTGTCATCGTTGAAAGCCGCCACGACTGATCTTAAGGGTATCTCCAGTCGAACATCGTTGTACGATATCTTGCAAGGGGTTTGACAACATGGAATCGTATTGTCGATATGGGAATAAGATTGATACAGCTGCGGAAACGCAGCTCTTGCGGCGTCTCCGCTGGCAAATTTGACTAGAACATGATCCGTAAGGACCAGATACTCGGCCCGAGCTTTGAGGAGAGATATATCTGTCTTCAAAGATCCGCAATACTGGACCTCCATTGTCGAGTAAGGCAGCAGTTGATCAACCGGGCTTGTCGGGCTATCAGAGGCTGGTGAATGAATAGAGACCCGTCTCTGGAGCCTGTCCAGCATTGACGAAGACGACGAGGACGTTGTCTTCTGAAGTCGTCGAGTCGAGTTGCTGCGAGTTGATCCGGCTGTTGTAGAGTCCATGGAGGAGCTGCTCAAAGAGCGTAATGCTCGAGTCAGGACTCGCGGCGTCTTGTTCTCAATTGGCGGAGTCGAAACATCGTAATGATTTCCCATCGAAGTACTCAAGGCGAGCCCTGAGGAAGACCTCCGCCTCCATCTTTCCACGTTCATTCTGGATCAATGGGCGGACTTGCCTTTCGTCGAGAAAGTGTCGCGGTTCCAGCCGAGCTTCGTAGCCTATTGGCCCTGGCAGACCATGGCCAGCAAAATACAGTATCCAGTGAATCGATGTAGGTAGATCGAGGCCTCGAGAGGAGGATAGCCTCGCAAGGCGTAACGGTAGCCGCAGCTGAGTTGGCAGCAGGACGGTCGACGGAATACTCCGCGGCACGGACCAGGCTAATGACGTCGGTCGAACTGCGACTCTCAGACTCTCAGTCAAGAGTCACGATATACTCCGTATGTACGTAGAGAGATACGCGGAGAGAAATTCGGGGTAATGTCTCAGCCACAAGCGGTGTCTTAGATTCCGGACAACTGCCCACTGTGTATGCGGATCTTGAAGGCAAAGCAGCAAATAGCTTCCGCATCCGTCACTCCGGTAACAAATCCAGCGACCGCGTGCTGCAGGGACGCCGGCGTTTCTCGTGGTGGCCGTTTAGGGACGGCGGACAGCAAACGGCTGCCGTGGATCAACATGAAGCTTCCAAGATCAACCAAGACGGACAAAGGCTAGCGCCAGGTGCAGCCTTTTTGCTCTCGGTAGTTGCTGCCAGATGAACAAGGGCGGGCAATGGCCGCGGGGCATGGGTAGTAGTACGGCACAGAGCTTGGGTATGATGGGCAATTAGATGCAGGTCAAGAAACGACGCGTTGATGAACAATGGAGGAATACGAAATCCATCCCCTGCAAGAAACCCAAACCGCCGCGGATGCTCAGCTCGTCGGGCAGGCCGCAGCACGCGTAAAAGGAGCAATGTCAGACGGACGGGCGTTGTTGATAAGACGGGGTCGGGAGCCGGACGTCAAGACTCAAGATTGTATGGAGAGAATGGAGACATTGATAAGGTATTTCGTGTAGCTGAGAAACTCGATGCATATAAACACACTACCGTAACTTATGTCCGCGGTTGCCAAGATGAGAGAGAGCTGAGATACCCATACCCAAGGCAGCCAGCCCCCTAAAGCACGATATGAGGTACGGAAGCGGGAAGATGTGGAATTGGTGTGGCCACCATGAAAGCCTAAACTTTTCCGTTGAATTCTGGTGCAATTTGCTGAAGCTAAAGCCGCTCCGTGGGTGCGCTTTGTGGAGACGCAGCGGCGGCGATGACGATGGCCGCAAACGCCACTGAGAACTTAGAAGGCGATGAGAGCTGAGTACTGGTCGAAATGCAACATGCAGGCAAAGCGAGACGTTTGCGCCCTTCACAAAATCGCCCGGTGACACTTTCGCTGGCTGGATGGCGAAATCAGCAGTCGATTTGGTGATGTAGATGTGGACAGGCTGGAAGGAGTTCTTGACAAAGAATGACGCTGATGCTACCGTATGTACCTCCTGGGCGGGATGGCGGAGGAAAATGGGGTTGGTCGGCAGCAAGCCTCACGAGTCACGACTCACGACCCCTCAAATATCTACCTACATACTCCGTATGTACATCAAAAACGGGAACGAAAACATGCGGGATTCTTGGCCAAGTTCTCGTCCAGTTGGCTCCTGCGTTGAACCTTGTGCCGAGGCCTGACCCTTGCGTTGCGTCATGACAGTTGGTCGGTATGATAGGGTATGATGGAGGAGGCGGACGGGGGCGAAGGGGGTGGACGAGGTAGGTAATATGTTACGAACTTACGAGGTGGCAGAGATGAAGGAGGTAGGGATCTCTTTGTGCTGCTCACTGCCAGAGAGGTAATCTTGACAAGCCACCATGCCGAAACCCACCCCAGATGTAATACCGCATCAATTTATATTGCGGCGTGCTACATGTAAACATCGCCCATACCTTCCAAAGTTCTGGCATATGTACGAGCGAACTGGAAGGGTCTGATCGCTGGACAAAATGATGGCATACATATTGTTTGATTTGTTGACAGGACTGGACGAGGAACAAGTGGTCAAGGAGGCTAAGACGCCAGGGCAAGGTTGGCAAGCGTCTCATTAGCGAGAAACTCGAGCGGCAATCTAGGTATGTACAATATGTACGGTACATAGCAATCATCGAGCTATGTACCATCTACATAGCGCTTATCTGGCACGTTCAGCACATTCAGCATGTCCAGCATTATCAGCATGTGCTCAAGACAGATATGGCAGACACGGCTACGATGAGGGAGTCGCGTTAGAAGATGATGTCCTAGTGATGGCCGTGATCACTGATGACGATGATGCTGCGGTGGAGGTTGAGTCAGCTTCGGAGCCCAATTCCGAGGTATGCAAACAGATGTAGACAAAAACAGTTTACACGTGAGCTTGCATCGGCTTCGCGATTGAAAATTTCTCTTTTGGATCCATACATTACCTACCTACCTACATACGGAGACCTACCTATGTAACCTGGTAGGGAGCCATACATTAGGTAGTTAGGTCACGACTCACAGGTGCCTTTTCTATTGTCTGGGTACCCGGAGCTACTTATCCGTAGGCTGTAGCTTAACATTACTTGGCACCGTCATGAACGTACCGTTTGCAAAAATGGCCGGAAGGTTACATCGTTTGATCCAGGAACCGAACCACGGATCCCGGAATTTCCTTTCGCAGCAATGAGCATGTACCTATGTATCTTACCTAAGGTAGGCTGTAGGCTGTAGCTGCCGGTGCTTCAGCCACAAACTTCTTTTACCCCTCCAGCCACCAGCCACATAGGGCTTTTCTTTTCTGACGAATTGCCCAACGGCGCCGAACTGCAGCCACGGCCGAAAACAAACACCATGCGAGCCACATCGTAGCCAGTTGAGGGGCGCATCACAATCTCTCGCCAACTCGCCGCAACGTCATCTGTAAGTACTTCAACCTGTTTACACTGGCTGTCCTGGCAAGAGTATGGGAGCTCTTGAACCAAACATCCTATAGAACTTGCCTGCTTGATCGCCCGGACCAATCGGCCCCTTTTTTCTCTGCCTCCCATCTTCGGTGGAAGTCGATCGATCAATGGACTGATTGCCAACCCAATTAACTGACTTTGGATCTCGAGGTGGGGATTTAGGAAACCTAGAACACCCGCAATGGCATCTAACGTTCAGGACTCCTGGCTATCGCGCCACTACATCGATTATGTTTACGTCCCCGCCGCTCTCTTGGTCTTCGGCACCCTGATTGTCAAGAAGGAGTGGGCTCCGTACTCGGCGATGCTGGCCTTGGCTCTCGGTGGCTACAACTTCTGGAATTTCCGTGAGTAATAACACCTCAGTCAATGCCGACCTCGAGCAAGAGAGAGAGAGAGAGAAACACTCGGCTCATACGGCTCGATTGTGCTGTATGACGTGGCTGATTGTTTCCCCTCTTCTGCTATAGAGATCAAGAAGGTCTTGAAGCCAGACGTTTTTCAGGAATTCGAGCTCGAGGAGAAGACAGTCATTTCTCACAATGTCGCTATGTAAGTTGACGAATTGCGATGGCATATACTGCTCTCCACTCCACTGACAACGGCCGAGCGTTGAACCCTTGAACGATTCGCATCGTCGGTCACAATTCCTCCGATGAAGTCTGCAATGCTAGTGACCATCTTTTCTAATCAATGATCTGTTAGCTACCGATTCAAACTCCCATCGTCTAAATCGATCCTCGGTCTACCTATCGGTCAACACATTTCGATTGGCGCTCCACTGAAGCAGCCCGATGGCACCATCAAGGAGATCGTCCGTTCATATACTCCCATCTCTGGGGATCATCAGCCTGGTCATTTTGATCTCCTGATTAAGTCTTACCCTCAGGGTAACATCTCCAAGTACATGGCGGGACTCATCGTCGGCCAAGCCATCCGTGTGCGCGGCCCCAAGGGCGCCTTTGTCTACACCCCGAATATGGTCCGCCACTTCGGCATGATCGCTGGTGGCACAGGCATCACCCCCATGCTCCAGATCATCCGTGCCATTGTCCGGGGCCGTGCTGATGGGGACAAGACCCAAGTCGACCTCATATTCGCCAACGTATCCCCTCAGGATATCCTCCTCAAGGAAGACCTGGACGCCTTAGCTCAGCAGGACAGCGGCATCCGAATTCACTACGTTTTAGACAATCCTCCTGAGGGCTGGACTGGAGGAGTTGGCTACGTTACCGGCGACATGATCACCGTAAGTACCTGAGCTCAACTATTGGAATTGCAAGTCACTTATGCCTCGAAACTAACCATGCTTTTTTCCCCGCCTCGCAGAAATGGCTGCCCAAGCCCGCTGAAGACGTCAAGGTTCTCCTTTGCGGTCCTCCTCCCATGATTAGCGGTCTGAAGAAAACCACTGAGAGCCTTGGCTACAAGAAGGCTCGGCCTGTCAGCAAGCTCGAAGACCAGGTCTTTGCCTTCTAGGCCAGTGCGCAATAATCTACAGAACGGGGCTCATTCTGACCTGCAAGTGACCCACCCCTGGGCCAGCTTCTCCACGCTATGGAAGCAGCATTAGAAAGAAGATCCCCCAATATCACCGACGTATTGTTATTACTATACATAGATTGAACAAAGGTCGGATATGTATAATGACGGCTTGGGTTGCGACGACATATGTAGAGGGCACATGACTTATGTCGTGTAAATGTGACATGAACAAGACTCACGAGTACTCTTCAAGGAGTTGGGACCTAATAATGAGGAGACAAGTGCAGAGACAGTAGCGTAGGAGAGAGAGCAGGAACTACTCCTATTCACACTCTAAGGAACGCTGTATCAAGTACCACGCCGCACGAGGCAACAACAGTGCTTCTGATCGTCCATTAATTATTGTTGACAGTCGCCAGTTTCCAATAACCTCTTGTAATCTAGTTACTCCAAATCGATGACACCACATAACAAAGTACGACCGTTCTGCTCTCTCTCCCTCTTACCTTGTCTCACTATGTAGTAAAATCAAGCCTACAACCTCTAAGTTTCAATAAAATCGCCATCATCTACTTCTCATTGCTGCAAAGAAAGAAACAATCTCTTAGAAAGAACAAGAAAAACTGCCTGAAAAAAAGGGGCCTAGTTGAACACTCTGGGAGAAAAAAAAATAGAGAACAAAGATACTACGTTCTGCTACGTATCTTCAGACAACAGTCCTCACTCGTCCTCATCACTTTCTACAACCCGTGCACGTCTCGTACGCGCTTGTCTCAGCCCCGCATCCGCATCCGAATTCTCGTCATTCTCTTCATCGTCGTCCACGGTCCTCGAACTCGCTCTGGCAGCGCCGTCATTGTCCCCATCATTGGAGTCCACATCCATCTTATCAGGCGCAGCATTTTCATCCTCCTCCGACAGCGGCGTAGCATCTCGTTCGAGGGATCTCTCCGCCCGCTCGAGGGCATCGTCGTTGTCCATGTCATGGTCCTGATCATCCTCCTTGTCTTCCTCTTCACTATCGACCACAATCTCGGCGGACTTGAACTTGGAGGATTCCTTTTTGGTGGTCAGACGGCGCCGTTTCTTGGTATGAGTTTCCTCTTCGGAGGAAGACTGCTCGACGTCGTCTGCGTCCTCCCGACTGGCCTTCTTCTTCTTGGGCATTCTCCGGGCGCCGGGCTTGCGTTTGCGCTTGACTCTTTCGCCAGTTTCAGGATCTGTAGTCATTTCGGCTTCTTGTCTGAGGCGCTCTTCTTCGGCTCTTTGCTCGGCAGCGATTCTGTCCCGTGCGGCAATGGCTTCTCGTTCTTTGCGGATCTTTTCTTGACGCTCGCGCTCTTTTTCTAGGACGGCTTGACGCTCTGCCTCGCGGCGCTTGAGCTCTGCGTCTCGTTGTTGCTTTGCTGCCTCGATTTTTTCCTTGTTCTTCTCCTCCCATTCCTTTTGTTTGCCGAGGGCGCGCTCCAGTTGTTTGCGTAGCGTATTGCGTGCCATGTTGGCGCGCTGCTCAATGTCGTGCTTGGGGTATGGAGGTTGCGGAAGGGTGGCAATGTTGTCCAACGACTGAATGGCTGCTTCGAGACCTTCGGCGGCCTTTTCGAGTTGCTCAGAGGAGCGTCTGTTCTCGGGGAGGTTTTGGATCATGGTCACAAGCTGGATTTGCACAAACGCAACGTTAAACTTGTTGAAGACCTGATCAGGGGCAACTTCTAGGGCCTTGTTGGAGAGAGAACCGTCAGTATTTTTTGGGGGTCTGTCCGGATTGGGCCGATTAGGGCCACGGTAACTAGAACAGTAGACATACCTTTTGTGCGCACTCGAGAGCTTTGTTGTAGTGATCGATATCCTTCTCTGATCGGCCTCGATTCAACCATGTGCGCCCTAGACAAGCAAGAATGTTTGGATCGTTCGCTTTGCCTTCTTTGGAAAGAGCCATCTCGTAGTGCTCGATCGCTTTCGAGAATTGCTTCAGCTCTGTAAAGATGTGGCCCAAGTTGACGTAGACATGAAAGTCTCTGACCGTTTCCCGGACCTTGTTCAAGATTGACAGGCCAGTCTTGTAGTCCTTCTTGTCTTCCACCAGAGCAATGGCAACACCCTGAGCAGCGTAGGCGTTTTTTGAATCAAGTGAAAGAGCCTTCTCGAAGAACTCTACAGCTTTGCCATACACGATGCTGCGCTTTTGCTTGTCTTGATCTGTATCGCGGCGCATCTCTCTGGCCTGAAGCAGGTACAAGTTGCCCATGCCGATGAGGGCATAGCGATCATGCTTGTCATAATTCTGCAAGGTGTGCTTATAGTGGCGGAATTCAGGATCATCTGCAATATTGGAGGGTCGTTTCCTAGAGTGGACCTTGCCTTGATACCATCCATAAAGAGCTCTAACTTCCAAGTCGCCGGTATGATCTTGATACAGCTTAGCGACTGCATCTGGTCCCTCTTTGTTGGGGAATTTTCGTAGCTTAATGTACGATAGTCTGGTGCGAGCGTCGGTGTAGTCTTCGTGGCGGGCGAGAAGGCCTTCATACACCTCGATTGCCTGTTCTGTCAGTCCTCTCGACTCATAGCTTCGTCCCAGATTGAAACTGATTGTGGACACTAGAGCATCGGTGTCCATGCTCGGATCCCTTTCCCCAATCCTCAAACAAGCGCTCAGAGCTGCCTCAAACATTTCACTGGCTTGCTCGTGCTTCTCGGCCTGGGAGTGGAAACAGCCAATGTTGTTGAGGAGCTGCGGTGGGAGAAATTTTCGCAGCGCCGCTCGAACCTCGCTTTCATTCGTTGTTTCTGTAGGCCGCTCTGAAGCTGGAATCTGGGCCAGTTCCAGTTGCTCGACTTGCAGAAGACACTGCACAGCCTTCTCGGGATGTTCTGCCTCGTAAAGTCTTGCCAAATTCAAAAGAACAGACGCGTCTGGACTCATGGTTTTCTTTGGATCTTTCCAAGCGGAACGCACGCCTTCGAGATAAGTCACCGCTTTCTTCAGCTCGGTCGACTGGTCTTCCTTGCTATCCGCTTTTTGGTTTGCGAAAATTTCTTCCGCATACAGCGTTCCCAGTAAAATCATCGCCTCGTGATTTTTCGACTGTTGAATAATCTTTTCCAGTCGAAGCTTGGCTTCACTAAGATCGTTATTCAAGACAGAAAGCTGTGCTACGCCAAACTTAGCTGGAAGGTAGCCAGTGTCTGTCCCTCCCCGAGCGTCATCAGCGCGACGGTAATAGTCGTTCGCCTTCTCCGTGTCTCCATTGTAATGTGCTTTCCGAGCAAGTAAGTACCATCCATCACTGGCGATAGCATTCACATCAGTGTACTGAATGGCTTTATGCGCAAGCTTTTCGGCATTGTCCCATGATTTTCGTGACACGAAGTATCCTGCAAAGGTAGAGCAAGTGATTGGAACATCTTTATCCAACTTGAATGACTTTTGAGTGTACTCCGTCATGGCCTTTCGGTACAGCTTGAGAAAGTCATCACTGTCGACTGGCACGTGCCCGCTAGCATCCAGGTAGAATAACCCTACAAGGATATTGGCGATCTTAGACTCTGGATTGATCTCCAGGCTCCGTTCCCATGCGACCTTGGCATCTGCCTTGAACCCAAGCTGCCAGAAACAGCATCCGATACCGATACGTGGATCTGGGTCCACGAGGTCAGGCATCTTCTGTAGCACATCTTGATATGCCGTCAAAGCATCCCCGTATTTATGCATCGAGAAGTATGCTCGTGCTTTGCCCATCAAAGCAAGCATGTTCTTGCCTTGTGACACTCGTAATGCATCATCAAAAGATTTGACGGCAGTCTTCAGCAGTTCGCTCTTTTCGGACCCGAGGCCCGCTCCAGTCTTAGCAGGCGCTTGCAGCGATGCGCGCAGCAATAGCAACACACCGCGTGCTAGGAAAATCGGCGGAAATGAGGGATTGAGTCGTGCTGCATCGTTCAAGGAAGATGTTGCCAGCTGAAGGTAGTATTCTTTCGTTTTCGCTTCGGCCACTCTGACCCCATCGGGTGCAACGCGAGGAGCTTCGCGACTTTTCCACAAGTACATCCAGCACAAGCAGCAAACCATGCTGACTTTATCGCGTGGATTGCTCGAATTTCCTTGAATGGAACCGTTACCGCGGAGCAGCATTTCGATGGCATGGTCGACCTTTTTCTGCTTGGCATAGGCAAGTGCAACGGTCATCCAGTATGTCTTGGCAGCTTTTTCATTCTCGAAAAGGGTGCAGAGCTCGGTAGGGTCATCCAACAGATCTTCTAGGTCAATCTCGACGGCCTCGTCATCTTGGTCGCCCTGGACAGGAATATCGATCGCGGAGGGAATGTCACTGAACCGAGTGCTGGCGGGACCGGAGGTCTTATCGCCGTTGGTGACACCATTTGTCTTTGCATTGGCACTGGCTGCCATGGCGAATGACAGCAGGTAGTTTGTCGGCAACAATATATTGATGAACAGGGAGATGGAGAGACAAACGCGATTCTTTGAGCTGTGGATGCGCCGCGGGAGATGGATTTGCGCAGACCATCAGTCGGTCAACTAGCAAGATGACATAGCATTCAGCGCTCTCGACGAGGTTGCGAGACGATGGACGAAGGATCGCGAATGAAGGTAAGGTGCAAGTTGGGCTAGGTTGTCGTCGCTGCGGAAAGATGGTTCGTCTTGCATCTTGTAAGTTTGTGACACTTTAGGAAATCTCACGAAGTCATTGGCTGCGATTGGCAGCTTGATGTGGTGGTCCGTGCGCTCCAGGCATGCACAGTGGAGGCGTAAAAGAATCTCACATTTTCACCCACTTTTCGCCGCGTAGCTGTGAGGCTTTTTTGCCAAGTGGTACAGGTACATACATTAGGTAGGTTAGGTTAAGGTACCTTGTGAACGGCGAAAGACGCAGGCTTCGACCACCTCATACGCAAAGAGGCAAGCAGCTTCCTCTGAACTTCGAACATATCTTTAATAAGTCCGAGCGATCAGATTCTTATTTGCATTTGGTACCTGGCCAGATTTGAGATAGCTACTGTAGTCACTATTAGCTATTCTGGCACAGAAATGCAGGATCGATGTAGTTTGAATTGGATAGAGAACAAGAAAGACTATCTGAAGAACTGGGGGAATGAGCGACTATCAATAGACATGATTAGACGCTTTGTGCTACCACACCGGGCGTGGTCTGTCTCACAACCGCGATGGTCCATCCCAATCACAATATGTAATCTCATTATGTGGTGTGTCAAGTCTCTGCCATCTGGTACATCATACATGGACCCACATATGGGCAGAATGCAACAGCTGTCCTAGACTGCGCCGTCAATCACGATGTTGCTAACACGGCAAACAGATTCTTGCCCGAGGAAATCGTATAGCCCCCAAAAAGCATGGAGAACTCTGAACCAATAATGTCTGTCCAATAGGATAGAAGTTACAAGTTTTCCTTATGTGTCATTGAAATGGGTTTGGGTCAACCGGCATTCTCTGTCATTCCGTTAACAGCGGCCTCGGCAAAAGTAAATAACACGGCAAGCTCTCCAGAGATTTCTGCCCTGAGATTCTTGCAAAGATGAAATCTCTTTACAGAAAATGAGGGGTTGTTTGATACAGCTAACGCAACGTGAGCGCAGCACGTAGCTGTTGGCAACTGGTACCCAAGACATCAGATTGCCAAGGCTCCGCAGCTGTGAATATGGTGATCTTCAAAGTGAAAGAAAACCATTGAGGAAGGCATGGTTAGCACAGACTGAACCAGCGACGTTCTATGATCCTATAGGTAGGAAGGGCCTCGGACCTAGGGCCAGAGACAACACAACGGTCGTTTACACCATCGAAATGATTTCTGCAGCAATGCCGGTGTTCAACTCCGTCCTTCGTGGCAGAGAAAGCTGCATTGGCTGGCAGTGTCTCACCTCAGCAGAACAATTTGGCGTGATATTCAGCTCTATCATCGTGTTACTCATCCTCTCTCTAGTTTACATGTATTGTTTGGGCAAGGCTATCACATATCGAAGGTCCAAGGAGTCCAGAGAGCAGTCTCGACACATAGACTCTGGAGCCATAGTTCGCCATGCTGCCATCAATATGCCAACTGCACCATCAACGGCACTGTATCCGACGATTGCGTTGACGACACCGGCCTATTACAACCAAGTCGCCATTCCCTTTCCACAATCGCACATGACGCCGATTGCATTTCGAGGCATACCTGTCGCTGCTCCGACATATCAGCGCGACGCTGGCCAATCTTTTCCAATCTCTCAGCCCCCAACTAATGCGTCGGAGCCAGGATGCAAGCAGGGGGGACAACGCGCGAATACAGTCAATCCGAATATGTCAGCAGAAAGTCAGACAACGACGCCGGGTTGGCGACAGCTCCTTCGCCGAGCACTCAGGCTTCCATTGGGCCAAGCTCATACCATCTACAGCGAATCTAATCAATCTAGTCCAAGAGACAGCAGATCTGAGACTGCTGGATCTCCAGGCTGCGCTCAGCAGAGCCACATCCAGGCAAGAAATGTGGACGAGCGGGTTGAGCGGCAGCCTCGGGTTCATTCAGCCGAGAGCAGCTCGGCAGAAGACGATTGTGACGAAGCAGAAACTGCTTCCATTGCAACAGACGCCGCCACGGTCCACAGTGATGATTTCCAGATGCTAAGTCCACCGTCGTCTATTGACTCTCCATCGGGTACGTAGTATGTTCGTGCGTCCTATTGTCGCGTGTACTAACGGATCTGCAAGCTGTCAAAAGGAGAAAGTCGGTGCCGAAAGGCCTGAATTTCTACCGGAGTCATTACATACCTTCTACATCGTCCATTCACACTACTGTAGAATTCAAGCCCATCGTCCCACAGCGACAGAACACACTCGAGGCCTCATAGATCTTCAGCCGCCTTTTCGGCATACAGTACAGAGCAACGGAAACGATGTGATGGGAAGATTGGTACTGTAGTTATCGCCTGACAACTGGCACCAAGAAGTGAGGGACAAGGAAAGCCAAAACATGAGTCCACGTGAGGTTGAACTGAGCGATAACTTAACATAAATTAGCAAGACTCGCTCAACTTTTGCACAATATCAATGTCCGCCTGTTTGTCTTTCCAACAGACACAACAACCAATGTACTGTAGCCTGTAGGTAACTTGTAAGTAGGACGCATTCTGATTGCGCAAGCTCTAGCCAACTGCTTTCGTAGCTTTACGAAACGAAACGACCAAACCGCGAGTCTAGCTTTAGCAGTGCGGTTGGGAAGGCACAGTACTCCGTACATGATTGTGTATGCAGATTGCAGACCCATCGTCACTCATGTGCAGTGACTCAGTGAGGTTTTATACGGTATACCTAGGTAGGTACCTACATTACATGCCCCACAACTTACAAGAGCTGGTGGCTCAAGGTTGATATGGCCCACGGCCGCCTTCGTCATCATCACAAAAAGTACACTTAGGTACCTGATAAGGTACATACATACAAGGCAGGTAGCTACCTCTAGGTATGTAGGCAGGTACGGAGTACGGAGTACTCCGTATGTACCTCCTAGATGAGATTTTAGCCCCACATGTGATCTACCGTGAGCCAGTCTGGTCCGCGGAGTGCCGTCACCAACCATCGAGTATTCTGAGTGACCCCACGCCAACATCGCCCAGACCGGGCAACTTGCTTCTCACGTCGAATCTTCTAAAGCTTTGTCGAGAATGGCGAGAGACTCTGCCATCAGCTGTGACTTCTGACATCGAGAAAACTTGGTCTTTCATTAGCTGGGCAGGTACCTACCTACACACAGCCGGCAGCGGCTCCACCAGCTGCGCCGCCTCGTCTGCTGCAGTTCCTGGTACCATCGCAACTTCACCTCATCGCATCACAGATACGCTCGAGTACCATTTTGTACGGCATTCGGGAGTGGCGGCATTATGTGGAATGATGATGAGGACAACAATCCCTACGGGACGAGCTTCGGCCGCCGCGACTCACAGACATCGTCTTCGATAAATCCGGCGTCACCAAGCTCTCGCGATTGTGAGTTTTCTCAGACTGGTCGCATCTCCACCAGATACTGGTGCAAGTCTTCCAACTGCGTGATTCACTTTACTCACAGCCTCAAATTACCTCTACTCTAGATCGGCCCTTCGACGTCCCACATACGCCGACTTCAGGCAGCGAAGATGAGGAGCCGACTTTTAGCCAAGTTACTGTTACACCACATGGTGGCAATCATCAGACTGTTGAGACTGGAGATGAGGCTTCTCAGAGGCGGAAACCCGGGGGATATACCAGCCGCATAGAGCAAATTTTCTACGAGAATCCTGATACGCCTATCATCATTACAGACGCCGGAAAGAGTCTGGAAAGTGGAGGTCGATACATCGTGTATACAATTCGGACTGGGGTAGGATTTTGACTCGATATTGTAGCACAAAATTCTAATGTAACGATAGGATCTCGAGGTTCGTCGCCGATACTCCGAATTCGCGTCGCTGAGAGAAGCCCTCACCCGCCTACACCCTACACTCATTATTCCTCCGATTCCCGAAAAACAAACCATGGCAGACTACGCAGCCAAACCAACTAGTGCCAAGCAAGATCAACACATGATTGATCTTCGGAAACGTATGTTAGCTGTATTCTTGAATCGCTGCCGCCGGATGGAGGCTGTACGAGACGACGGCGTGTGGTGGAGGTTTCTTGATCCTAATGCGAGCTGGGTAAGAACTCTACTCATGACAAAACCACGTACCTCTACTTACGTTCCGACGATTAGAGTGAAGTCCTTCATTCTCATCCAGTAGCTTCAATCCCCAAATCTGTCCTCAAAGCTCCGCCTCTAGACACAGCCAATCCGTCACCTGCGCATAATTTCTTGCCCGTACCCTCCACATCCGCGAAGCTTAAAACATCAGCCGGGCAGCACCACTACGATTCCAGCCTTCCGCCGGCTCAGACAGGAACACACGTCGTAGGGCGCTTTCCCCCCGAATCAAAAGTCTACAGCGAACAGGATCTTGATCCATATTTCGTGTCTTACGAGGCTTCCACAAAGGAGATGGAACAGCTTCTCAATGGCCCTATGGAGAAAGTCAATCGACGAACATTGTCGCACCTTTCGGCACTTGCCACGGATCTATGCGAACTGGGCTCTCGCTTTAACGCGTTTGCCCTCTCCGAGCAAGCGCCATCACTTGGCCCGGCAATTGAACGGGTTGGTCAGGCAGCAGACTTGTCGTACATCGCAACAGAAGAGTTAGCTGGCTCGCTGGGGGCCAGCTTTGCTGAGCCTATGCGAGAAAATGCACAATTTGCTGGTGTCGTTAAGAGCGTTCTTCGATATAGGGTGTTGAAAAGAGTTCAGCAGGATCTAACAGCAGAAGAGCTAGCTAAGAAGCGAGATCTGCTGGAGCAGTTGGAACAAAGCGAAGCGGAAGCGAGGCGAATTGAGCAATATTTGTCGACCAGTCAACAATTATCCCCGCCTCGGAAACGCTCTACAAGCCAGAAAGAATCTTCACCACAGCACAGGCGTGACACGGGACAAGAAGACACTGAGTCCATTGATTCCGACTTCCCACCCACGCATGGAGATTACTCTTCATCGACGCCATCGGTGAGCCAAGGTCTTCCTGACAGAAGCGCTAGTGTATCCCATAAGAAAGGTCCTAGCGGTAATTCTATCACAAATAAGATATTCGGCCCTCTACGCCACGCGATTCAGGGAGTTGCGGATGTAGATCCAGAGCGTACCCGGAGAGATACCATTGGCAAAACTCGGGAATCCATCGGACAGTTGGAACAGGCGCAAGTTGCCTCAGAACGAGATGTCAAGGAAGCAAGCGAGAGCGTCTTGAAGGATCTTAAGAGATTTCAAAAAGACAAAGAAGATGATTTAAAGAGATACATGGTATGTTTTCCCTCTCCGAACTTGTCCGAAGTGTTGGAAGCGCGTAGGAGCCAAGTGAAACTAAAGAATGGATCTAGCTTGCATATGCGAAAAGTCATGTTGAGTGGGCCAAGAAGAGCAAGCAGCAATGGGAAGAGGCGCGAGCAGAGGTTGACAAGATAGATGACAATTGATGAGCGCCGATGGTGTCATAAAATAACTTATTTCGTAGCAAGGATGGGGTGGGGGATGTAGTCTTTCCGATGAATACCAAATGGTGCGTATTTCATAGCACAATTAATCTTTCACGTGTATAGGATCTTATTGATCATCAAAGAGCACTCGGGCTGTACGTTTGTTTGTGATGCGCCGCATTGCTGCAATCCATATGTACATTGTACCTTAGGTACCTACCTGGTACATATCTGAACCTCAAGGTGGAGAACACCGCCTTTGATCACAAGCTCAAGCCTATCGATAAGCGGAAGCGCCAACACCGATCTACTCCGTAATGTTTAGTTGCGAGTCTGCGACGAGGATAACGTTTTCTTCGTTACTTCGCGAGGGAGAGAAGGATCAGATGGCACGAGCTTGCTTCATGGGCACGCGATGGTAAGGCCGATTCTTTCACAAAGATCTTCCCAGCCTCCCATGGTCGCATGAATTGATCGGCCTTGTCACCAAGCGGCATCCACTAGCCCACGTGCAGAAGCAACGATCTTACTTTCAGGTACACAACGACTCGCAAACGCGCGCCGGAGCCCCTCGACAAGGTCAAGATGGAACAACCCTCAGACGGTCAGATTAGCTCGATATCCGAGCCTGGAGTGAAGGCGTCTGGGTCCTTGTTGCATTCTATGCGCAAAGAGGTGGCGCATTTGCTCGGGCGACATCAGACTGGATTTCCTGGAGCTCAGCCTGTGAGCTTCGCAAGAGAGCATCTGGAGGACCTGAAGAAACAAGAGTACGCTTCGATCTTCTTCTGTTTATATCCTGCTTCATGTCGTCGGCGCAGCTGCTAACACATGACCAACAGCTACTACGTCTGCGAAAAGTCTGATGGAATCCGCTACCTTCTCTATTCGACTTCCGATGAAGAGGGCGGCGAGACGCACTACCTCATCGACCGAAAGAACGACTACTGGTTCATTGCGAATAGAAACCTCCATTTCCCTTTGGAGAACAACACGCAGGCTTTCCACACCGGAACCTTGATAGACGGGGAATTAGTCTGGGATAGCCTTCCAGATGGGAAGAAAGAGCCCCGCTTCTTGGTATTTGACTGCCTGCTCATGGATGGTAATAATCTCATGGACCGCACGCTAGACAAGCGACTGGCATACTTCAAACAGAGGCTCTACGCGCCGTATAAGAAACTGTTTAAGGAATACCCAGAGGAGCTGCAATTCCAGCCATTTTTCGTGGAGATGAAGCCCTTTCAACTGGCGTACGGCATCGAAATGATGTTCAAGCAAGTACTGCCGAATCTAAAGCACGGAAACGACGGTCTCATTTTCACGTGTCGCAACACACCATATAGGCACGGCACAGACCCTCACATTCTCAAGTGGAAGCCGCCGGAAGAAAACACGGTGGACTGTCGTCTGAAGCTCACGTTTCCTCTGGTAGAACCCAACGAACAAGAGCGGAGAGAAGGCATTACGCAACCCTTTATCGATTACGACAATGTCCCCAAAGCAGAACTGTTAATCTACAAGGGGGACAGTGGGCCGGACAAGTACGAGTTCTTCCGTGATTTGTACATCACGGAAGCGGAATGGGAGATGCTGAAATCGCTGAACGATCCGTTGAACTTTCGAATCGTGGAGTGTAATCAAGACGACCAAGGGAGATGGCGCTTGGTTCGCTTCCGAGACGATAAGCATGAGGCGAACCACACGAGCACTGTATCCAGTGTGCTGGAAAGCATCAACGATCGGGTTTCGGAGAAGGATTTGTATAGAGCTGCTGGCCCCATGAGAGATAACTGGAAGGCCCGCCAGGCGCGAGAGGAAGCGGAAAGGCGTGCGCGATGAAGCAGAAATATGGAGCTATGTTTTCTGCACGTTATGCTCTTCTTGTACGGCCTTGGGAGAACTTAGTGAGACTAATTTGGCTGTATTTCTGGGCGCAGGGAAAGGTGCTTGCTTGATGGCGTAGTGGTATGACTTTCGACTGTTTGGCTCTTGGCACTCTTGCAACAAATTACAGCTTAGCCCTTCTTTTCATTTGAATACGTGTACGAGAGAAGTCTCTTAAGCATCTCACGCTAAAGGAGCATCACGAGATGGACGAGCTGAATACAAAGAAGCTTTTTAGGCTCAACAGAACCAATACCCACGGGTCATAATGTAGCGCGGCGTGAAAATTTTGTTCATGTTTCTCTCGTGTGGGTTCAATGGTACACAAGCTCTTTTTTTTTTTTTTTTTTTGCATTCAATAACTACCTAGATGAGAAGAGAAGATGGAAACAGTAATATGTAATTACAATCTTGGTAGCCAGCAAATCGAAGCACATTAAATCCCGAGATCACGTTCCCTATTCTTTTGCTCTCCGCATTACGTCCGCCAAGAAAACTTCTTCTTCTGTGCAACTTTCCCTTTGAAACCAAATCTACCTTCACTCATTCCTTATGTAATGTGATGAACAAAAGAAAAAAAAACACAAAATGGCAGGAAGCCTTTGCTCAACGTTGTGATGTGATGCAATCCACTATTCTGAAACTGTGCAACAGGGGTGAGAGAAAACGAAGAAGAAGGAGAACCAATAGACATGCAAAAGTAAAACTCACTCCCTTATCCTTTGGTATTTTCTTTTCCTCTTTATAGCAGAAACGTGATCATGGCAATGAGCACGACTGTACCGACAACGTGGCCGTGGCCGCTGCTTCCGGTCCAGAATTTAGGCTCGAGACGCCTGTTCCCATGAGAGATGACGATAGGGCTATAGGTGCTCGTGGAAGAAAGTGTGCCAGAGACATTGGTTTCTTCTGCTGCTGTGGAGGTGGAATTGGATGCTGTTGGTGTATACGAGGGAGGGGGCTGAACGACTACAGTGATGGTCTCGACGGCTGGGGTTCCACCCGTTGCGGTCACGGTGGTGGTGACGGTGCTTGTTGGGTTGGCTGGCAGGGTGGTTACGTCCCCGAGCACTTCGGAGGAGGCCACGATGGTGGAAGAGGAGGAAACAGAGCCTGTCGGGGGAAAGATGGTGATGATTTCCAGGGAGGCGGACTCTGCGGTCTGCATCGTAGGATCGAGGATGCTGGCGGTGTCCCACAAGTCGGTGATGGTCAGAGTCGTGAAGTACGTGGTGTAAGTCGATGTCACGGGCAAGTTAAAGCTGATTTGGACGTTTGTGACAGTTGACGCCTCTGCGGAGATGGTGGCATCAGGAATACCCGCAGTGACTGATACGTCTGTCTTGAAGTCTGTTGCGGTTACCGGAGTACCGGAGATGGTGGCATCAGGGGCACCGGTCGTAAAAGAGACGTCGGTCTGTATATTTGTCTGCGTCGATGGGCTGCCAGAAAGAGTGACGTCGGATAGACCGCTTGAGTGCGTGACCTGAGTGTTGGTGTCGGTGACCGTAGACGCCTCCGCCGTGACTGTAGCGTCAGATTGGGGGTATAGAGTGACCAAGACAGTTTCTGTAACTGTCTTGTGGCATGCATCCTCATCACTCTGAGACTGCGTGTACTCTGGCACAGGAAGAAGCGTGATGGTTGTTGTGGCGGTAGTCGTGCTGGTCACAGTTCGCTGAGTCGTGCTGGTGTTGTTGTATATGGTGGTCACTGAGGCTTCTGAGGCTTGAGATCTGCGCAAACAGGATCCTCAAAGTCAGTCTTTTTAAATAAATGGCAGAGTACAGAGAAAGGAAGAAATGGACAGTCTATTCTGCGGAAAACACATTGAGACTCACTTTACTGGCGCGCTTTCACCAGACGAGTCTGAGAGAGTCTCAGCAGCAGCTGTTGCAACTTGAGTTCCCTCTGTTGCAGCTCGAGAAGCCGTGATGCTCAGGGAGAAGCCAGGAGCCGTGACGCCATCCACACCTGACACGAGCGGAAGTGTAGAGGTTGTTTCGTTGGATGCTCCACGAACGGCAAGCATATGGGCGGCTTCAGAGACAACGGTTTCGGCATGAATTATCTCTTCAGCCGAACGAGAAGAACCACTTTGGCCTGTTCACCTCATGTCTCACATCAGACATTGTTTCAACCACGTCTTATTGCTGACAGAACGAAACAAAAAAGAAGAAGGGTTCAACGTACCAAGGTGGAAGGCAACTACAAATAGCCCCGCGGTAAAAGCAAGTAGCCAGCAAAATCTGGCCAGCTTCAACTGAGGCAAATTGGACCGGGACCTTTCCTTCTTCCCCCAGCCTCTCTGTGCAGATCCTGCCATCTCTCTGAAGGCTGTTTCTTCTATTTGAGACACTTTTTGAGTTGGAAAAGAGGAAGAAGTTAGATAGATGTCTAACGATAGCTCACATTGCTGCAGAGCAGCCGGTGGAGAGTCAAACTTACTTGTTGATTGGAAATTCTGAGTACTATGAAAGTTGATAAATGCTGAAGTGATTCCAGTCAGAATTGGCACGCTTCCAGTTCTTAGACAGAGGGGCTCGTGTAGTTTGTCGGTCAGGGACTTGGTGTTATGTATTACGGCAGACACCAGAGGCAAACGATTGGGGAAAACATACAGGTACGAGTGCTCTCTGAAAGAGAATCAGTATAAAGACTGGAGAGAAACTTCGTGAGAGACTGATAATGAGAGACACAGATGGACCGCGTCCAAGAGAAACGAGAGAAAAAAGAGCGTGGAGGATTGTGTGAACAAGAGAAGAGAGCGTGAGGGGAAAAAAGAGAAGAGGGAGAAAAACGAGACAAGCGTGTGTGGATAACACCTTGTTCTAATAACTGCTACGTGATTGTTACGCGACCTGTTCAAGTGAGCCAAATCTGATGTTTATGAATCAGGGGTGTCGAAGTTGGCTTAGCGATGGGTGCATGTCCAACAGCTGGTGGACAACTGGGACAAGATGCTTCCAGCCTTATCAGCATGGACGGTAGATTATGAAACACCATATCTACAGTCGTCAAATCTACTCGCGAAAGGACAATGGTTACCCCCTTGCCACGCTAATGGGCCGCTTCATTGAGCAGTTCCCTCGCCATCATGGTGCTTATTTAGGCAACAAGAAAGCTTGGAGATTTGGATTCCGTGGACATCTCGAGACTGTCAGAGACGAGCATGACCGTCATGAACACGGAAATCAGCACGAACGGAGGTCAACGGCGCTTGTCCGACAACTTGTCGCGGACAAACACGAGAAAGCTCACACAGATCAGTCCGGCTTCCTCCTGTGTCGCCTTGTTTGTTTCAAGGGTTGAGCAAATGTGATCAAGCAGGCGGATGGTTTGCGAGACTATACTCAAAGGGCTCATTTTTCGGCGTCCATTGCCACAGATTTTTGCACTTCAGAGGGAGTTTGGGGCATAAAAGCCCGTCGAGAGTGACTGATACGCGGCCCCTGACATGCCAAGGTATGAGGTGAGGTTGGCGAGCTGTTGCACAGATCAGCTTCGTCCACACAGCACAAAGTCTTTCATGAAACTGCAATCAATATCATGCGCCAAACATGTTCGCAGCGGGCGGGCCAAGAGCAGCTTGCCGGGAGCACATATCCAAGATCTTCTACATGATTCCAAAGTCACATCGAAGTGAAGGTGATCCGTCGGACGGCGTTAGCATTATGGAAGTTGACAAAAAGCCTGGCCCCAGTGGCAGTCCAGTGGCAGCCAGTGCCCGAAGCTTGCTCTTTTGGGAAAGGCAGAAACGCGGGGTGGGGACCTTCTAGAGGCTGCCGCGTCAGGTCGCGTGCAGCTCGAGCTTATCAGCATGAAGTACTCGTTACCTACTAACTGTCGAGGATGCCGTGGGAAGAGATGTCACAAACACCTGTGCATCGGGTATCGCAGCTGCGTGCAGCGTGACCTCGTTTTTTCAACAACTGTTGCTGTGCTGATAGCCGTTGACCAATCCACCAATCCGCAACAACCCGAGTTGCTGCTTTGTCGTCTCCCATCCCACGCATCGTTGCAGCGCATTGCCCATCATCAAACTCCTTCACCTTTCGCATCCCCCCTGACCCTGTCGCACGCACTACTGAATTCTGCTTCATATATCGACACTGTCGCGCATCTCGGCCTGCACCACCCTTCCGCGCCCAGTCTTGCAGCATCTGTTGGACCGTGAGATGCAGTGAACCGTGTGGCGTACCACAACAAGATCGACGCGACAAGCCCTTACTCAAACGACCTTCTCTCTGCTTGGGGTCACGGCGACCCCCCACCCCCTTATTTGTTTTCTTCCATCAGAGACTCTCCAGCTTGGTATCTGTTGCCGTTGCCGTTGCTGTTGCACGCTTGCACGCTTGCCGACTTCCGACCTCCCAATCTGATTCTCCTTTCCATTTCGCACCATGCCGTCCCGACGCCGGACCAGGGCCAGCGGGAAGGAGCCGGAGCCTGTTGAAGAAGACATCCAAATGCAGCAAGATGGTCCTGAGACGGATCCGGAATCTGGCCCCGAACAAGAGACCGCGGCCGAGCAACAAGATGACGATGATGAAGAGGAAATGGAGCAACGTAGCCTAGAGTTCGACGAGGAGCTATCATGGCGGCCTGCCAAGCCTATTGCCAGTGCTACCTTGCTCGGTCGTCTTGAAAGATTGTCCAAGGAACTTGCGGATTTCGATCAGGGTGGTGTGGACTTGGATTCACTCAAGGGCGTGGCGGCAAGTCTGGCGCATAGAAATCTGCTACAGCACAAGGATCGCGGTGTAAAAGCCTATACTGCGTGTTGTCTAGTTGATATCCTGCGATTGTTCGTACCCGATGCGCCCTTTACAGATGATCAGTTGAAGGTGAGACGGCATTGCCAATCTTGAATAGAGTTTTATCCTAATTGCCTTTCCCATAACACCAACGCAATATCGCTTTTGCTGACATAAAGCCCATCGTCCCCTCAATTCTTCAGATGATATTCACCCTTTTCATCAAGGATATTCTGCCAGCCTTATTCGACCCGACGAATCCCTACAACAGCCAACACAAATACGTCCTCATGTCACTGTCCGAAGTGAAGAGTATCTTATTGATCTCCGAAATTCACGGTGCAGATGATTTGCTATTGCGACTGTTTAATTCGACGTTTGATGGCGTGTCTACGAGCTCCAGAGCCTCTAGTGAGGAGCAAGTGGCCAAAGATGTGGAGATTGGGCTTACCGACATGTTGATGGAAGTCATTGATGAGTCCTCAGGGAGCATACCTGCGACAGTCATCGACGCCATCATCAGCCAGTTTCTCCGGGCAGCACCACCTGGTGGAGGCAAGAGCAAAGATCAAAATGACAAACAGGCTACTCTGCTGCTGAAGACAGAGCCTGCCGCGTACGTGATGGCCAAGAATATATGCAACGGATGCGCTGATAAAATGTCGCGGTACATCAGTCAGTACTTCAGTGATGTGATCCTTGGGGCCTCGAAATTTGCCACCAAGGGCAATGGCTTTCGTCATGGTGAAGATTCGGATGAGGACGACAACATCTCGGGCCCTTCAGATGCAGATCTGAAGAGTCTTCGTCAAGCTCACATGCTGATTCGAGAACTCTGGCGCGCTGCTCCTGACATCTTGCAGAACGTCGTACCCCAGCTCGACGCCGAGCTTTCTGCTGACAATGTTCATTTGCGACTGATTGCGACGGAAACCTTTGGTGATATGATTTCCGGTATTGGAGCTGCTGGTCCACCTCCGCCGCCAGTACTCGATCCAGCGGCATACCCTCCCGTTCGCTTGATAGACGACAATCTGGGCGCCTCTCAAGTACCCGACAGCGAGGCTAACGTCTTGACAAAGCCATATTCGCCTCAGTCATTTGCGCAAACTCATCATGCGACGTATCGAAGTTTTGTTGGCAGGAAGAACGACAAGACGGGGACGATCCGAGCGGCGTGGGTGACGGCAGCTGGCTATATCCTGTCCACATCTGCAGGGGGTATAGGCCTGAGCAGAGAGGATGAAAGCGAGCTTGTCAAGGGCTTGGTGGACAAGCTGAATGACAGCGAAGAAAAGGTGCGACTTGCTGCAGTCAAAGCCATTGAGCTTTTCAATTTCCGCGACGCCATTCTGAAGCTGGGTGTCACTGGTGGAGTTGAAAAGGAGGGCTCTGTCTTTGCCAGTCTGGCGGATCGCTGCCGTGACAGAAGGCCTGCTGTTCGCGTGGAGGCCATGGTGCTGCTGGGGAAACTTTGGGCTGTTGGTGCTGGCGAAATTGCTGACGGTGAAGAGGCCGTGATCTCATGCTTGTCTGGCGTACCATCTCGCATAATCAATGGATTCTACGCCAACGATTCGGATTTGAATGTTCTGCTTGACCGCGTCATGTTTGAGTGTCTCATTCCTCTCAAGTACCCTCTCGTCAAGGGGAAGGGTGCGAAGAACGCCGCGGGCTCCCAGGGCAAAGGGGGCGTCAGTGCTGGTGATCAAGACCGGATACGGGCTGAAAGAATTCTGCTCATGTTGAAGTATCTAGATGCTCCTGCCCAGAAGGCGTTCTTCGCCCTGCAGTCACGCCAACCGCAATTTGCAAAGGGCCTCGCCATCTTTATTAAGCAGTGTGAGGCTTACAACGGCGGAGTTGTGGTTTCCGACGAGGACAAGGTGAAAGCCACGCTCGCGAAAACCTTGGAATGGCTCGGCACATTCTTTCCTGATCCACTCAAGGTTCGCAGCGATCTCCAGAAGTTTGCGAAACTCAATGATCGCCGCAGCTATCAACTAGTCAAATACGCCATCGAACCAGAAAGCGACTTCAAGACTGTGAGAAGAGCCATCAATGAGCTCATCACCAAGATTCAAGCCGGTTCGGCATCAGTGTGTCTCGATACGTTAATTCCGCTGCTGTATCGATCGAGCTGCCTCATGTTTAATCGGAGCCACCTTGCTACCATTATGGACTATTCGAAGAGCGACAAGGGTGGGTGTGCAACAGTCGCGCACCAAGTACTCAATGATATCTCGCAGCGGAATCCGGATGTTTTCAGGTCTCACGCGAAAGAGCTGCGGCGCGAGATCATCGAACAAGCGCCCGCGGACAAGAAAAGCAACGATCCAGCTGTAGTCGATATCCTCAAGGCATACTCTTCCTACGCAAAGAAATATTCTCAAGACATCGAATACGATCGCAGCTTTACGCAGACGTTGATGAGCTACTCCCTATACGCATCACCGCCCCGAGCCGCAAAGTACGCAGTCAGCATCCTTCTGGCCAAGAATGATGATAAGAGCAAGGTCACAGCCACGAACGTACTCAGGAATTCGATAAAAGGCTTGGGATACGGATCGCCTCATTTCTTGACGCGGCTGGCAACTATCTGTCAGCTGGCGCGATTGCTTCCCTCCGTCACTGCCGACTCGGATGAAGCTATCCGTGACTTGACCATCAAAGAGATTCTGCGCGAAGTACGGACTGATGCGGATCCAAAGGATCTCCCGTGGGTTAACGATGCAGATATGGATGAAGAGTTGCAAGCCAAGTGTCTCGCTCTGAAAATTTTGGTGAACCACGCGCTTGCTACGGAGCAAGATGCTGACGCTGAAGAACGTGTCAAGTTGTTGTTCAAGCTCTTAAAGACATTTATCGTCATGGAGGGAGAATTTTGCAAAACGAAGGACACCCCATTACATCATAAGAAGCGTCTCCGTCTCATGGCCGGGTTGATGATTTTGAAGCTTTGTACAGTGAAGAAGTACGATGATTGCCTAGAGCCTTCAAGTTTCAACAAGATGGCGGAATTGGTGCAAGACAGCGAGCTACAAGTTCGCAAGCATTTTGTGGAGAAGTTGCAAAGCTACCTCACTCGAGGTAAACTGCGGCCAAGATTCCACACAATACTATTCCTCATCGCCTTCGAGCCGTCATCGGACCTCAAGAATCGCGTCGAGACATGGCTTCGATCTCGGGTGCGCTACTACACCGAGCAGAAGCAACACGTGATGGAAGGTCTCCTTGCTCGTCTAATTGCTTTGCTGGCGCACCACCCTGACTACAGCCCTGAGATTGATGACTTGGTAGACTTTGCAAACTACTTTTTGTTCTATCTCGGCACCGTCGCTTCCGAGGAAAACATATCCTTGATCTACAGATATGCGGAGCGTGTCAAGCAGACGAAAGATGGCATCAACGCGGATGCGAGCGATAACTTGTACGTGCTGAGTGATTTGGCGTCGACTATCATTCGCAAGTATCAAGAACGCAAAGCATGGGCTTTCCAGGCATGGCCGGGTAAAGTTGGTCTTCCGACTGGCCTATACGCTGCGTTGCCATCCAGTGAGGTGGCCCAATCGATTGCCAAGAAGATGTACATTCCAGAGGAGATTGACGAGCGCGTCGATGATATTTTGCGCGCTCTGGATCGCAAAAAGGTAAGCAGCATGGGGCGATTGCAGGCTTCAGAAAATCCGATCCAAAGCAGACTTATGCTGACCACAGTTCCTTTTGTAGAAGCGAAAGTCGACCCATGAGCTGGGTGATGCGTCTGCTAAGCGAGCAAGGACCCAGACAAAGACGGTTGTCCGGGAAAAAAAGCCGAAGACGACCAAGAGCACCCAAGTGAAGAAGGCGGCCAAACCAAGGAAGCAAAAGGAAGAGGCTTCATCAGCTGCCGTTTCTGAGCGTCGTCGCAGCGGACGTGCCCACAAAGTGTCCAACTACAAGGAACGAAACGACACGGATGATGAAGAAGAAATGCTCGGAGGTGTGGCGGAATGGGACGTCGATCAATCCGATGCCGAGGAGAGCGGCGGTGAAGACGCCGACTCTGAGTCGGAGCAGAGCGATGTGCCGGCGTCTGGTGACGATGAAGCAGGAAATCAGGAGCAGGAGGAGGAAGCGGAGGGGGCCGAGGAGGCAGCCGAAGAAGAAGAGGAAGAGAAAGAGGACGAGGAAGAGAAAGAGGAGGAAGAAGTGCCTGCCACCAAACGTGGCAGCTCCAGGGCCGCACCATCAAAGGGCAAAGGATCTGTAAAACCAAGTGCTTTGCAGAGTCGTAACCGCACAAGCCGCTCGTCGAGAACACGCAGCAGGGCACAAAAGGATGAAGAGATGGATCTCGATGAGTAATTCGAAGAGATTTGAATCCCTTGAAGGAGGGTTCTCATCATGAGCGTGCTTTTGCCCTCATGTCATTCTGCCCTAGTGTGGCTCAGGGCCAGAGTTCTGGGTGTGTGGGAAGATGAGAGTTGCAGGTCATGTTTCAACCCAGTTGACTTTCCTCAGTCTGTCCTTTCATTCTTTCTTTTCCTTCTTTTTTTTCTTGTTCTTTGCATGGGTGCCAAGGGAGCATGGTCTTCTTTCGTTCCTTTTGTGTGTACTGTAGAGGGGTTTGGAGCCTAAAATCTATGTCTATTCTTGAGTTTCCCCGTCCCTTCAAACTTCATGTACTCTGATCCAAACTTTTTGTCTCGAGGGAGCGGTGCCCTATCTTTTTATACACACTGTACCTAGACTAGGTATGTACCTACGTCTCTGTTGGGTCCGCTATAAGGTACCTAGTAGGTGCTAGTTGCACATGTCAGGAGCTGTAACACAGACTTTTTTGGCATCTTTCGTCGCGGTCGGTCTTCTATCCAGAAGGAGGAAAGCTACCTCACAGAGAGAACAAAAGGGAAGGTGTCGTAATGAGAAGTTGAGTACCTAGTGGTCTGATGAACCGCCCACATCGGAAGGGCAATGTCAGCCTGAGCGGGGGAGGATTGGCCAGTTAAAGGGCGGGCAACGAGGCATCTTCGTATTCCGGGATATTCCGCGCTGTGCGAAGTCACATCCTCTCTGATTAGGGCAATTTAAATAATAAGTGCGTGCGTGTTGTGGCGGAGTTCGGGGAGGGCGGAGTTTGAGATCATGGCAGTCAGTCAGTCAGTGGTGGCACCTGCAGCCGCAAATACACATCACGTTGTCGTTGTAACTTGCCAGGGGACTGCGGTAGAATCAACGACGACATGAGTACCTAGCAGGGTCACGAGATGGGAATGCGATCAGCTGAGGATAGAACAGTAAGTATCATTTGAGGATAGGACCGTAACAAGAATGAGCACGCGCTGGCTTGCTTTTGTTGAGTCCAGAGCTACCTGTTCTGGCTGGCTGGGAATTTGTACAAAAAAAAAAAACATCCCAAGAACTTCTATTGCCGTATAGTGAGATGGGAAACACGATGTCTTTCACTCAAGTTTGACGCCCGCCCATGACCTCGTGGAAACACAGAAACAGAGACTCGTCAAAGTCACCCACTAAACACACCACGCGCGCACAATGCAAAGGACACAAGTCTACGCCGCCTACCCATTCCACAATACCCAATGAGTCCAACTCCCTTCCTTGTTTCTCTTCATCGTGTAGGAATATGTATATACAAACACACATGCTTGACAAGAATGACACTAACCCAACGTAACCATGCGCTCTACTCCTCCCATCTACTTCCTCCCCTCTTCCGGACAAGAAAAGCCACAGGACCTGACGACGCGTGGCAAATAAAAGCCGCGCACCCCTCCTCTCTCACCCCCTTCTTGTGTTATGCGTGAGAAATAGTCTATGTTTTTTTTCCGTGGGGGGGGGAGGGATCCTTTTTTGCCTTTATCTTTTGTATGAATACGCCGTAAATCAGGAGACTTGGCTTGAGAGAGGGAAAAAAAAAAAAACCAACGGCAAGGCAAGGCAAGGCATACGGGAACAGCAAAAAAAAAGAAAAAAGAAAAAGAACCGGACAAATAGCCTCATCACGACCCCATTACCCCACCACTCCCCTGAGAAGCCAGCCGCAGCCTCACCTTCTCCCTGTGCCCCGAAAACTTCAAATGCGCTTCAAACTTGCCGGCTGTCATTTCCGGCCCGGGCGTGTATAGCTTGCTCATGCAGTCGAGGCAGCGGATGCGGGGAAGCCAGGCATACTTTACGCCTTCGGGGAGGGGGCCCCCTGTTGGCTGGGTGGGTAGTTCGGAGATGGGGTCTAGGAAGGAGTACTTCATGATGGCTTCGAATCTGTCGCCGTGGGGGTATTGCTTCTCGAGCTCTTTGAGGGCGTGGACGAGCCACTGAGGGGGAGGGGGCTAGATGGAGGGGGAAAACATGGTATGACGGCCTCAGCATTTCGTATTCAAACCAATCGCCTATGTTGTCCAGGCAACTAGGGAGTAGAGAAACAAGACCAAGGGAAACTTACAGCTGGTGGGGGTGATTGGCCTGGGACAGGCGGGGGAGCAGGCAAACGGCCGATTTGACCGGCAGGCAGATTGCTTAGAGTGCCGCTTGCTAATGCTGATGTTGTTGCTTCTGCTGCTGCTGCTTCTGCTGCTGTTGTTGATATTGTTGGGGGAGTAGGTGGCGGCGGTACTGATGGCTGAGGAGTCAGAGGCGGTTTTGACCTGGGCCTGCTGCTGCTGGGCACGCTCAGTGCTCTGGCAAAAGCCGCCACGGGTGTTTGGGGCGGCTGTGACGGGGCTTTCAGATCGCGATAGTCTCCCTTCATAGCCCTTCTTAGCACTTCCTTGTTCAGCCTGAGCGTCACCCACAAGTGTAGAGGCTCCTCCGTCTCATCTCTGCCACGCCGCGACGTCCTCGTTTCGTGATGGTGCAGCGAACCAGCCTCTGGTGTTTCTGAGCGGCCTAGATTGGCCATTCTTTGCTGGGCAGCCGATGCCGCGCCACGCATGCCCCTCGTGCGGGCTGTACCGGTGAGCTGTGAGGGAGCTGGAGAGTCGGGGGAGGAATCGTCGCTGTCCTCCGAGTCTGACAAATCTCCGTCGCGGTTGGGCTTCTTTCTGGTCGCGCCAGCCGCGCGCTTGAATAACCGACTGTCTTCGACGTTTTCGGCCGCACCGGGAAGCACCGAGGACACAATGAGAGTCCTTATCGTCCGCTGGCGTTCTCGGAGATCCGGTAGTTGCGGACCGCCTCTTCTATTGATGGATCGCTTTTGGCGCCGTTGCTCGCGGGAGAAGACCATTTCGTTCCGCTCCAGGTCGGCCTCGCTGAGCTCGTACATGTACGGCGCGTACTCCTTTGCCTGCTGCTGGGGTCGGAAGACGGTGGGAAGCGGCGTCTGCAGGAAGGCTGCCACGAGGTCCGAGTCTTCAATGGGCCGGCCGTCAAAGGGATGTCCCACGCTGTACAAGCTCTTGGTAAACAGCTGTGTCTGCTCCCGAATGCAGTGGGCGATGGCCGTGGTGAATTCTCCGGAGAGCGAGAGATCACGCGCCATGTTGCTGGCAAACTCCTCGGGTGAGTTGTTCGGGTTGTTGATCTCCCATTCGAACTGATCCACCAGGGTGTGCTGACCGATGGTGATGTTCAGCTTGATAAGTACGCGCATCTCGTCGTTCTTGTATGCCGAATACGGCAGCTCGGGATCCAGCGCATCTTCTTCGGAGAAAGCAAACGGGTAGAACTCGTTAAGTTGCTCGCGCATTTGCTGGACGATTTGGTCAAATATTGGCTGGGCATTGGGCGGTTTGAGTCCCATGTCCTCGACGATCTGAGCGGCAAAGAGTTCCACTGCCAGCAGGCGCTCGTGTAGGTTCCAGGTGAATGTGTCCCGTAGCTTGACCTTGTCCCACTCTACTTCCAGCCGAAGCGGCACCAGTTCTTCGTGCTGCTCAGCTTGCTTGAGCAAGTCCTTGCGGGAAAACTTGACGGGCGGTGTAGTCCGTCGGCCCGGCCGTGGCTTCTGTGAGGGGTAGATGATGCGGGAGGTTGGTTGCTGGTTTTCCGTATAGCCGTTTCCGAAGCCATTGTATCCCTCCCCGTACAGTCGGCTAGGAGGGAACCATGGCTTGTAATCGGTTCGAACCATCCGGTATTCATGAATCTTATCTCGCATCTCCTGCGTCGACTTGCGGGTCTGGGCGAGCTGCTCACCCAGGGCAGCGGCAGCAATGGCGTCGCGCGTGGTGTATCGCTCCACCATGAGTCGGTTGAACGACTCCTTCGTGCGGACGGGCATCTCCGCCGCAGCAGAATCCTGCGTTGACTGATTCTCTTCGGCTGCCGCCCCTGAAATCGCGGTCGGTGTGGTGGTCGGTGTCGCGCCTGTCGCAGGCGCCGACGTGGCCGGCGTCGCCATGGTCACGATGGAAGGAGGCCGCGCGCGCAGCGATGTCGCCGCGACGATTGCGCCAGCGTACGCAGCTTCAACGAGATTGCGCAGCGGCCGCGGTAAGGTACCCGGCTGCGAGAGGTCGTTGAGTGAGCTAGGTTGCGCTGATGGTGAGTTTGGATGGGCGAGGCTGCGATGCCTTGGACGATCAACATGGCTTTGGGGAAAAGGCTTCCAGTCGTTTCCTGGGAATTGGAACCGTAGAGCCCGGTACCTCAGTCGTGGGTAATTACGCGCGCAGAGACCAGGTACCGGCAGCCAAGGCTCAGTCCAAACTGGGTATCCACTTTTAACAGAAGCTTTACGGAGATGTACCATGGAGCTGAAGTCGGGATAATAATGGAAGCCGGATGCCAGCATATGTGCCTCAATGAAGGTATGTACATATATACATGTGGTTTGATGGACCGAGTATACGGAGTAGCTGCCGCGATAGCACGTCCAGGAGATCAGAAACAGAAACACGCCTTATAACAACTCACTTCAGGCAATATTGTGTGGACATGACGATTCACGACGGATAGGGTGCCGCGTCGTCGACAAAAACGGTACAGGGTAGGGAGATTGACAGGTAAGGGCCAAGGCACATACTGTACCTACATATGTACCCGCAAAGAGGTACTTGACTTCAGGAGGAGACTAAATCAAGAAGCCACGCAAATACACTTCGACCACAGAACGAGCTAAATCAGAACTTGGGGAGATGCCCTCGTCATCAACGGTAAGGTACAGAGCTCTGTCTGGAGGTGAACTCGAGCTCGAGCTCGAGGCTCGAGCAAGTACAAACGCTGACCAATGGAACCGCCTCAACCCTGGCCATTCCCCTCCTGCCCCTCTTCTGTCTTTCTTCGGCGCGCAAAACACACTGCGCTGTTAAGCCCCGGTTTTCCCTGTTTTCCCACAACGACAGCTGCTCATCCCCCGCCATTCTTCTTCCACTTCCAACAACAATCCCCATACAACAATCCGCACCGAAGACCAAAATATCCAACAAGTTGCCCACCATGTCAGACGACAAGGAGACCGTGGGTACGTATCTATCTGTATATGCATTATCAAGTAATTGGCACCACTTGGAGAAGCAGCGAGGGCATTCCCCGTGTCGCCCACGTACTGTTGCTGCTCTGTCTTGTCTCTAGCTCCCAGCAAGCTCAATAGTTAGCAACCGGGACCTATCTTTACTTTCCACGCACATGATAAGCTCAAAAACTCTCTGCCATGGCCTGTGCGAAAGCTCAGGTCAAGGAGGCAACAATATGTATTGCCAAGCTTTGGTTGCTGACTCAGAGCTCCAGACTACTCGCTCAACAACCCCGATACCCTGACCAAGTACAAGACGGCTGGTCAAATTTCCGAAAAGGTTCTTGCCGAAGTCGCCAAGCTCTGCGTTCCCGGCGCAAAGATTGTAGAGATATGCCAGAAGGGTGATAAGATTATGGAGGAGGAGGTGGCCAAGGTTTACAGAGGAAAGAAGGTCACCAAGGGTTCGTTCTCACCACCCAGCGATCCTCTCCAAGACACGAAGAGCGCATCTCGTGCATCGCCGCGTGTTTGTTTCGTTTGCTGACGAAGACCATCTCCAGGCTTTTCTCACCCCACCACCATCTCACCGGCTTCATATGTGACTCCCTACACTCCTTTGACCACGGACGAATCTGAGGCTGCTTTGGAAATCAAGCCCGACGAGCCTATCAAGATCCAGCTTGGCGCGCAAATTGACGGATTTGGTGCCATCGTCTGTGACACCATTGTGGCTCGCGAAGCCGACAAGAATGATGAGGACATTACTGGTCGCTCAGCTGATTTGATCTTGGCCAACTACTACGCCAACGAACTTCTCCTGCGACTGATGGTTCCACCTGGTTTGCTTGCTCAGGGAACGGACGAGGAAAAGGCCAAAGCGGCTTCGCAAAAAGCTCCGACCCAAGCCAAGATGACCGCTATGTTGGAGAAGGTCTGCGAAAGCTACGAGTGCAAACTCGTCGAGAGCACCACTTCATGGCTCTTTGATCGCAACGAGATTGAGAGCACCAAGAAGATTGTTCTGCACCCCCAAGAGGGCGGCAAGGGCGAGGGTGTCCCGGCCACGTCTGAGGTCTGGGGTGTCGAGATGGGTGTCTCTCTGGGCTCTGGAAAGTGCAAGAGGCTAGACGGTCGTGCCACTCTGCACCGCCGTACCAAGGAAACCTACATCCTGAAGCGCCCCACATCTCGAAAGGTCTTTTCTGAAGTCCAAAAGAAGTTCGGCAAATTCCCCTTCAGTTTGCGACAGCTTGAGGATGAGCGTGACGCCAAGTCTGGTGTTGTTGAATGCGTTCGCAACGAGGTTTTCCGCCAGTACGAGCTTGCCGGGGACAAAGACAACTCCCCTGTTGCTCGTCTGCTGACCACCATTGGTACGTGATGGAAATCGCCACGACCGAATGACGAATGATGATGAGAACTGACTCGAGCCTTCCTTTTCTTTCTCTTCTAGCTATCACCAAGAACGGCATCACCAAGTTGGCTGCCCCCCCCGCGCTCGACCTGAGCAAGGTCAAGTCTGACAAAAAGATCACCGACGAGGAAATCCTCAAGATCCTGGAGCAGCCCCTTTCCAGAAATACTGGCAAGAAGAGCAAGAGCAAGAAGAAGAAGCCTGCTAAGAAGGACGCTGCCGCCGAAGACTCTGGCGATGACGAGTAAAGCATCACGAGAGAAGACAGTGCTCATTGTCCCAGGTTTTTTCTGGCCGATTGAAGCTCATATTGGCTCGAGAAAATTGCACAAACGCCGTACACGCCAAAAAAGGAAGGAAAAAATCAAAAAGAAGGAGAGGAAGAGAACATGGTATTCAGTGCGCCCCAGGGAAGCTTGAGTGCTACGGTGTGAGCGAATGCCATGTACAATGTGAAAGATGTATCTTACCTCTTGTTTACTTTGTTAGCCTGAGGTATTTGGCCTCATCATGATGGGGGAGATTTTGGCCCTTGGATTGGAGGCATGGCGTGGCGTGGCGTGGCGTGGGTGTACTTTTTTACTCGGTCGTACTCATGACTGTTGGGCACAAGCATTAGGAGCAAGCCCTTTCCAGGGTGGCTTAGCGAAGTGTCTAGACAATGAATCACAGCCGATGGGCGTGAATGGCTGTCCAGACGGCGGTTGAAAATGGTTGGCGAAGCAAGACCTTCCAAAGTGTCAAGTGTCAAGTGTCAGGTGACAAGTGCTGAGTGACAAAGTGATAAGTGATAATAATAATGGCTGTGCTGGAGTTAATGGCACGCAAGCGATGAGGGACGACGGGGACGGGTTGGCTAAGTGGGCAGCGGAAAGGGGGTCTATCTGCCTGGTTTGTGATGACTGATTAATGTCTGCATCTGCGTCAAGGGCTCGTATGTGACATTGGCTTAGCCAGAGGCTGGGAGTCTGGAGATGGGTATTCAGCATTTTATGTAGGGACTCAGGGAGTACCAATACTGTATTGTATGTATTGTATGTACGTGGATTTATTTGCTGCAGATTGGGTGGTGGATTGGGCCGACCGCTCCCCCCCGTGGCCCCCCTGGGCGACCCCCTGTGACCCCTGCCCAGTGCACCCAGACACCCAGACAGTCAGACACCCAGAACAATCACGCATCAAAGAACCTGCTCCTCGTCTCGTCCTGCACCACCGCCTTCACCCTTTCAAACCCGCGCCAAACGCACCGAAAAAGCGCGATTCGGGAGCTGGACTCGTGCTGCAGCTCTGAAACCAAGTAAAAAAATATATCCCCCTCACCATCGCAGCGGTCTCCTGGCCGCGTCTTTTCCCATCACTCCCGTTAACCGTATCGTGGCTAGGCTTGAGTAGGTGCGTCGTCTAGTGTCGCCCTCGAGACTGCCAGCTCAGGGGGTGGTCGCGCGTTCAGAAGCCACCCAAGTCATGAAGCGTCGGAGTCTGCTGTGAAGAAGACAGTGTCAGGGAAAACCAAGAGAATTCGAGCAAAAGGAAAGGATCCAAGGGGTACACGACATGATATCCTCCAGCACGCGAGCATCGCGGTCGGCCTCGCGGTTCTCGAGTCCCGCGCAGCCGCAGATCGCTGGGAAGGATGCCAAAAGGCCGCTTGATGACTCAAGGGTTGTGGCCAGCGAAGGGTCCTCGTCGCGGACTTTTATGCAAAGATGGCTGGAGCCCTCGGTACAGAGCAGGCCTAGCTATGAAGAGGCTGGATTATCGCGCCACGGCGTGTTGGAGACTATGGCACCTTTGGGAGCTTTGCCCAAGACGAAGAGAGCTGCGGGGGACGGGACACAGCCGGTGCGGAAAATCATACTCAAAACGCCTGCCATGGCCGCCGCCAGACTGGCAGCCGAACAACAAGAGGCTGCCAGAAAGGCCGCCGAAGCCGGCGATGGCGAGACACCACTCATGACTATCTCTCCTCCTGCATCTCCGTTGTCTGCTTTAGCTCCTCCGGCCACCAAGCGAAGACCGTTGACTGCCAAGGCAAAAATGGAGGGTATTGGCGAGGACGACGACTACGAACCTACCGTGGCTGTGAATGGACGCAGGCGGTCTCGCCGCGTGTCACTACCTTCCAAGAAAAGCACCCCCTCAGCACTGCTACCACCCACGCAGCCATCATCAGCAAAGCGTGAACGCCCGCGGAGTTCTTCTGGCATCGCCCTCACAATTACGACTCCGAAACGTCAAACGCGGTCCGAAGGGGCCGAGCGCGGCTTGACCGCCAAGATTGTCGACGCAGCAGTGGACGAGGCCCTAAAGCATTACCGCTACCCGACCGCTTGGGCTCTCAGAACACTCTACGACGAGAAGCACGGCGACGCAAACTTTGTTTCCATGATTGAGGACGTCTTCAGCCAGACAGCCGACAAGGAAACAATTGAAGAATTTTTCCGGCTGATGGAGCAAAGGAAGCGTGAAGGCAAAAAGAATAACCGCGCATGCCATTATTTCGTGCGTCCAACTCCCAATAGCGGATTCACACCCCACGCGCCGATACCTGCGCCTTACTCAGACATGATTCACGAACCAGAGGAATTGCCTCGAGCAAAGGTGGGCAAGCGAGTGACGAAAAAAGCCAAGCTCTCGCATCAGACGGACGCCACCACCATGACGGACCTGGATACAGCCGCGGCGATGAGGACGAGGCATATTCCTGCGTTTGCGACAACACCGCGGAGACTAGGAGCGGATGGAGAGGCTGGGTGTCCCAAGGGCATGATTGAGGTGAAGACGCCCGGGTCGCGAAAACGTGCCCGACGAGACTCTGGGTCGAGCGACTCGTCACTGTCTACGGCTCTGAGTCTGTCGTCGCCAGAGCTCAGGGCGAGCATCCTCAACAGCCCGACTGCGCATCGAGCAGCAGGAGCAGGAGCAGGAGCAGCAGGAGCAGAAGAAGCAGCAGCAAGACAAGCAGGAGTAGCAGCAGGGGCAGGAGAAGCAGCAGCAGCAACAGCAGCAGCAGCAGCAGGAGCTACGCTAGGGGACCCGCGACGAGGCGCTGTGACGGTCCATTCCTCCACTGGAGCAAAATCCCAGACCGGGCCAATGCCCCAGCCAATCAAGACCCGCGGCAAATCGCTCGCCGCCTCCAGCAAACAGAGTGTGTCCAACTCATCCCGGCCAAAATCTCCCACTCTGCGGCACACAAGTCGCTCGCGCCCTTGCAAGCCCTTGTCTGCTTCATTTGTGCCCGACGATGCCCGCGCAGACCGCTTCCCCAACTTGAGCACAAAGCGCGCGGAACAATCGGGTTTGCCATCCACCAGTGCCACCGTCGGGGCCGGCCGTTCCGCCGCCGCCATTCAGCCTCCTATGCCTGAGGAGGGCGAGCTCGCGTCTTGGGACCGGCGGCGAGAAGCGCGCAAGGTGACCAACGGCGTGAGTGCCAAGGAAAGCGCTGTCCGAGGCCTCGGGGTTGAAGGCGAGACGTCCACGCCGGTGAGGTCGACGAGGCGGACGCGGCAGTCTCTCGCGGCCAGCGTCACGACACGGGCGTCCCAGTCCGCGAGCAAGCGGTCTACTGACGAAGTTGTCGAGAGACACGACTCACCGCTAGCTTTTGCTCTGACGGGGGATGGAAACTTGCCTGGTGGATCCCGGTCGGTCACGCCCACGTCCTTGAGGCCGACGAAGAAGCAGAAGACGGGTCTTCGTGTTAAATCATCGTAAGTCATTTCTTTGCATTCCCACTGATGCGCCCACGTTCAAGCAACGATGGAGTACCAGGCGCATCAAGACGTCTTGGCATCTCTTTTGGTCATCGTGGCGAACCTGAAGAGGACCAATTTGCGTGGGCCGCCGCACGCCTGGACCAGTCAGCCACCCAGTTGGCTGGCAGGGAACAGCACCTTTGCTCTCCTCCGCTCGCTCACCTTGCACCAAGGACTCTTCGAGCGAGGGAAGGAGGGAGAGAGAGAGGGAAGGGCATGACGTTGCACAGAGCAAATGCATGATCACGTCTTCTGTTCAATGTCCAAGGCTGACCAAAGTGCTTTTTGTAGGCCTGTGAAGAAAAAGAGCGGCACAGCGGCGGGCGTGCCGAGGCCAGTGAAGGAGTCCAGTTCGTCTGCTAGCGGACCTCCTGCAAAGGATCCGGTAAGTCGCGGTGTGTTTTGGCTTGCGCTGTGGTGCTTTGAAGTTGAGTGGCTCTGCTTTCCACGACAAGGCCGGCGTGGGATGGGGGATTTGTGATCTCATCTTGCGATGAGGTGACACGCGGATACGCAAGGCGATGGCGTTGCGGTCATCTGCGCAGACGGGGGCAATGGATCGTACAATCCAGTCTAGCCGGCCAGAAAGGACAACGCGTGTTGGTTCTTTTGGTCGCACAACCGACCAACATCGCCGCACATCTGAGCACTTTGCCAGTGGCTGCCAGATGGTGCATGTGTATGCCCGGTTTTGTTCATGTGTCCA